>JAUMHG010000079.1:1877940-1895719 GCA_032359395.1 Enteromius anoplus
TAATTAACAATATATATATATATATATATATATATATATATATATATATATAAATAAAAAAATATTTACATAATACATGTGTGTGTTGTGTATATTTATATGCATTTACATGCATACATTTATATATACACATACATTTTTTTATATATACACATATTTTTGTGTGTATTTATTAACACACACACATATATTACGTAAATAAAACTCTAATATTTTGTATGTGATTAATCATGCACTAAATACATATATTTCATGAACAATTAAATAAATTTTAACTGGAAAAGATCAATTTAAGCTTGAATGCTTATATTACTAATATTGAAATTAAAGCTAAATAATAATTATAATTTAAATAAATAACAACAAGAATGACAAAAGCACATTACAATTTTTTTTTTAAATTTAAATAAAATATGTTTTATTTATTAAAAATAATAATAATGGTTTTTTTTTCGTATTTAAAAATAATATTATATACATATTAATAATATAAAATACAAATGTAGAACTGGTGCTTGAGCAACTAGAATGACAAACTAATTTTTTATATTTAATATAATATGCTTATTACTTCATGGATCCAGGCCAACTGAAAGCATGATATTTGAGTGTTTTACTGAGTCACCATACGCAGTGACATCATCGCAGAGAGTTAAATAGGTCACAACCATCTGGCAATATTTTAGATGCCGTTGTGGTCACGACGAGGAACCAGAATCCACAAAACAGCACAGATCCTTCCTCACAGGCCAGTTCGGCTCGTACTGTCCCTCAGATCACATTACAAACTATCTGAGCTTTGTTTCTGTGTCATGAAGAAAAACAATGAGTGGAGTTTGCTCAGGAAAAGCTTGTTTCTGTAATGCCAAGGTATTCTCAGGAGAACAACATCATCCAAACATCTGTTGAAAGTGCATGCAGATGCCTCTAGCAGACGGAGAACATTCACGGATTATTACTGTGACTCTTCAGCACTCATTAATCCCATCTACAGGAAGAGACGCAATGTTTACCCAGTGCGGGACACATAACAGACAACGGACAGGAACTTCCTTCAGAGAGATCCCAGACCAATCAGAGAGCCTCTTAAAGAGACAAATCGCGAGAAACTAAAGTCACTGAATGTCCTCATTCCGAACGGACTTCACGAAGCTGCAGAGCATCTTTTCAGCAGAAGTATGACACGAGCACTTTAAAACATGCAAGAATTGTGTTCGACTGCGTCTCTGTGGTCTGTCCTGATAAACACACCTGCTCTCGTTCCCACAGAAACTCACTGCACACCTGACATTAATAACACTGTCATAACACAACAATAAAGACAAATAGAAATAGAAAATGATATAATACAGTAAGGCACATTTTATACATAATGGTAATTTATAGTGCTTTAGATAAAAATAGTATAATAACAACAAATAAAAGCAATGAATTCAAATTCTAAAATGATACAAATTAATTTAAATTAATTAAAACAGTTAAGAAAACATGCATCCGAAATCTTTTGTAAATATTTTTTCAGCAAATTGTTATTTAATAATAATAATAATAACAATATTTTATATATTAAATAAATATATTTTAGTGCTGTCAAATGTGATATATTTAACATTTTATAATATAATATTTAATTTATTTTAATATTAGGATTTATTTAATATCATAATAATTAAAATGACAATTAATAGAAATCTAGTGATTACGTGTCGTATTTTTCCTTTTAAAACTGCTTCTGTCAAGCAGCAGGACTATTAAAGTCAACTGCATAAAAGCAAAAAAACGATGAATATTTTTATATATTAAATTAGAAGCCTGTTAGATAACACGGTAGTATTATTATTAAAATAATAAACTAAAATCTGACAAAGCACAATGCATCAGAAGTATTTAAGCAGTTAATCGCATCAGCATTACTAGTATTTTAACATGAATTTACACACTTAACGGGCCAGTGATGTAACTACAGACTCTTTGTCAGTAGATCAGCTGATGGTAATACTGAAAGACTGACGCCTTAAACAAACACTGTGTGCACACATGGTCTGCAGAGCATCACTCTCTACACACTTCCCCACAGCCATAACAGTCATCAGGTATTATGCCATCCCTTAAGAAACATGATATACATGTAATTCTCGACACTGACGCTTCAAGCCTCCGCAGAACATCACAGCTCAAATCAGTGCTTGTGTCACTAAACGTCTGGTTTCTTACTGTCCTGCTGCAGACAGGCTTCGAGGGGAGCTGGAGTACATCACAGGAATGTCTGCTTTGTGCAGAACTCAATATTCTGCCGCATTAAAGGTAGACGAAACAGATGGCAACTATATCAGACTCCAGACAATGAAAAAGACAACAAAGATGCCAGATGACACACAGACTGAGGGAATATCACAGCTGTGCATCAGTCAGCAGCTTACACTAATACACTTAAAATGTCAAATCAATAAATATAAATTACTAGTTATTTTAAATTGAAAAAATATTACCGTTTTCACAATATTTTGTATCAAATCAATGCAGCTTTGGTTGAGCATAATAGAGCATTAATGAAATGTTTAATATTTAAATTCATATTGCTTAAGCATGTTATAATTTCATAATAATAATGTTTGTGTTTAATACGGCTAAATTGTGAATATAAATTAAGAGACTACAATAATTGTGTTGAACTATTCCAAGTCAACAGCAAAAAATAATTATATTTATTATTATTACTGGTTAGTGCATGCCATGTTTTTACTTTTAAAAAAAAATTACACTTAAAAGTGTCAAAATCCCAACCTATGAATATATTATATTATAAAATATAATTATTATATAATGCAAACAAATGTTTATTATTGTTATTCAGTTGTATTCCTTATTTTTATAAACTGTGCATTTGTCACACAGCAGCTTTATTGAAATCAACTGCAAAAAGGTGCATGTGTGTAAATGCAAAGGGAAAAGCATGTAATATACATCTACTAAGCGATATATATGCACACACAAATAACCTAGATTTGTATTATTTTTAAAAGAATCATGTTATTTGTGAAATACACCACTGTATCGTGAGATCCTGACCTTTTGCATTGTATATTTTATGGTATTGTATCACTTAATATGGAAAACGCACTTATTTTACTTTTCACCTGCTGTGCAGCCCTGCATGTCCTGATCAAATGTACTCAGAAATATGAGTTTTTTTTGTGATGCTATTGTGCGGCCTTTGAAGAACGGCAGGTGATCCTCAGACCTTATAAAGTTATCGAGCTCGAGCTCGTTGTGACATTAATAGGAGTGGCGTCCTGGCCTTCAGCGTGTCACCAAACCTGTGCGGATCCACACCCTTCACCAGCAACAACTAGCAAACTAACGTTAACCAGCGCAGCAGCGACGGTGACACGTCAACAGCCGAGCCGAACCGAACTCTTCTGACCCAAAACTCTCCATCATCAGCACAAACCCCACTGAACTCCACCAAACTTCAGGATGAAACCCTCCGAAGCGCTTCTCCTGTGTTCCTCACCTGAAAGGGATTGACGTCGACTGGATCTTCAAACGGGTTGGGGTCAAATCCCGACATTATAATGGGCTTTATCCGCTTTTAGAGTCCAAACCGAGCGGCACCGGAGCTGCGATCAGTGCTGTTTCCTCTCTGCGCTTCCGTAGTGAGTGCGTGACGCGCATGCGCTGCGACGTCATCAGGCGACGTAGACGCTTGTTGGTTTTATTTGGTGAACAAAAAAAACTAATATTCTGCATAGCAAACATTATATTGAGAACTTAAATGTTCTGAGTGTCCATTTAAATCCCCTCATCCCAAGTTTTTGAAAATGTTAGCACTTTGAGTGAAATGTTGATAATTTAGCCCTACATTGTTTATTTAATCATTCATTTATTCGTTCGATGAATTTTATTTTACCTTATTTTATTTTTTGTTGATTAGTTGTTTTATTTCAGTCTCGCATTTTTTTAAATGAACGTTTGAATACATTGATTATTTATATTGTGAAAAAAAACGTATTAAAAAAAATAATTTTATATATATATACATATATATAAAGGTAGATAAAGAATAAAGAAGAAATAAAGAAATATGTAGTTTATAGGTTATAAATTATAAATTTGTATGGTTTTTTAAATAATAAAAATACAAGCAAATTATATTTACTACATTGTGTTGATATTTTTGGTTTATTATTACAGTTGTGTTTATTTGCAATTCATTTTAGACTTCATTCTTTGTCTTATTTAATCTGAAATGTCAAAATGTTATGTTTGTATTATTGTTGTATTGCAATTACTTTGATATGGAAAAAACAATAGAATTCTTAACAATATTGTTCTATTATTATTATTATTAATATATTACACAAGTTCCATTCAACATAATTATATATATACTCGTAAAACTTGTTTTTTAAGCATGGCTATTGCAGCAGTCACTATTATTACAATTATTTACTTATTTTATAGTTTGCACAGTTTACCTGATTATAATTTGTAACATTTTGTTTATTGTAGTTCCTTAAGTAGTTAATGCTTTTCTATGCTATTTCTCTCTCTATTGTTTTTATGTAATATAAAAATAATTATAATATAAAAACGTTGTATTATATTTTTAACCTAGTAATTGTGTTAGCCTGATTTTCCTGGCCTAGATATACATTAATAGGTTATTTTACAATATTTATTCACATCTGAAGGCTCGTGATTGGTTGGCAGGCTGTGACGTCACGTACGTGGCTGTCAACGTCGCAGACATGGCGGAAGTGAAAGGTCAGTTAAATCTCTTACTGTACATTCCATTCTGTATTTTACGCATTATTCAGGCACACACAGCGCGAAAGGTCAAGTTAAAACAGGGCTGTCTGTGGTTGATTTGCGTGCTGTTAGTGTGTATTAGTTATTTGATGCTGCTGGATTTGAGCGTATAAGCATTTCTCATGAATGAGATCCGTTCATTCATATGAACGACGGCAGGAGAAAGCGCCTTGATCGGTGTAGAATCAGATGTGTGCGGTGTCTTTTCGCAGTGTTTCCATTGTGCTGTGTGGTGCAGAGCTATGCCTGGGGTAAAGTGGGTCTGGACAGTGAGGTGGCCCGGCTGGTGCTCGGTGGAGACCCTCAAGCTCTCATAGAGGAGGCCAGACCCTATGCAGAGGTACACTATGGACCAGCCCTGAAACACTGAGCAAAACACTGCAGGGATTTTAATCTGCTGACCCAAACACACACACACACACACACACACAAACACACACAGGCTCTGAGGCAAGACGAGAAGCTCTGACATCAGTAGATAACCTATATACAACATTCTCTCAAATCGTTAGAATTGTCATGAAATAAATGAAAGAGAATTCTATTTTATTCCCCTGAATAGTTCACCCAATGATAATAGCAATAATTCTATTCATATTAACTATTAATTTGATTGTCTACTAATATTTATAAATCTAAAATATTAATATTATATTAATATTATAATATTAATGTTATATTATTTAAAGTAATATTGACAATTATTATACATTTATAATAATGTATCAAGTCACCAATATTTATATATAGATTTTTACAATGCAGATTGCGTCAAAGCAACTGTATAGTATTAAAAAATGGAAATAGTGTACCAGACGAGAGCAACAGTATAATTCTAGGTTGCAACAAAGTGTATAACATATGTATTGTATAATAATGCTATTGCTGTTGTTGTTTTTGGTACTATTTTCGTTGTTGTTATTATTATTAATATTACATTATTAGTAGTAGTATTAGGAGGAGGAGGAGCATTAATATATATTTAAAAAAAACTAAATATAATGCAGAGATAATGAAACTTAATTATTTTGTAATATTATTACATACTTTATTATTACATAATTATTATATAATATATTATTGTTTTATTGTTGTTGTTATTATTTACACCCTTCAATAATAAAAAAATAACCGTATTCATAATTATAATAAACACTCACCGTTGATTATTTTTGTAATAATAATAATAATTATTATTATTATTATTATTATTATTCACAATTTTTATTTTATTTTAATTTTACATTTATTTGAACTATTTCTTTATAAAACTTGGCTTTTGTTATTTCCCTTTTTTAAGTGAGACCACGTCAATAATTATAACTTGTAAACGAACAACAAATAGTTTGTTCTGAGACCTATTAAACATTATCAATTTAATGGGGTTGCAAAAGACAAAGCATGCGTTATTAGTACTCTCGTGGAGGTTTCATAAACAATCATGATCCATCCCATGCGTTTGTTTATACTATGTCTGTTGTACACATTATTAAACGCACAAGCACAAGTGTCTCTGATAACAGCAGCTCTCTTAAAGGTCAGCGTGACATTCACTTGGTGTGTCAGTCTATTAATAAAGCCGCAGCATGTGTTCAGATGTATTACCATCTTTTATTGTGGTATAAATAACCATCTTAAAGGAGCTATAATTTGAACAATCTCGGATTAAAGGGGATGTTTTTATTTCCATTCTTCTTTAGAAACGATGCACTTCACCATTAAGAACAGTCACAATTTACTATAAGCTATTAACGAACCATTAACTCCTTATTTCCTGCTTAGTAATAGCTGTATTGGGTAGGATTAGGGATGCAGAATATGTGACTAGTTAATAGTAAGCACTGGTCTCTATAGTAAAGTGTTATGACATATATATATATTGTTTTCGGTTTTCTTTCAAGCTTTGGATGGGCGCCCACCCCAAAGGAGACGCTCTCATAAAAGACAACAGGATATCCCAGAGGACACTGGGACAGTGGATTGCAGATTACCCAGGATGCCTGGGGTCAAAGGTCAAAGACACATTCCACGGGCAGCTCCCTTTCCTTTTTAAAGTGCTGTCCGTCAACACGGCTCTGTCCATCCAGGCACATCCCAACCGGGTGAGATTGGAATAAAGGTTGCATTTATTTGAACAGAAATAGTGAAAAAAACAAAGCATTTCCTTTTTAAAGAAATTAATACTTTTATTCATTTTTGAATGATGTGTTAAATAACATAAATAATTATAAAGCCTTATACAGTTAGAAAAGGTTTATATTTTGAGTAAACACTGTTCATTAATTGGTACCTGGCAGGAATTGGCTGCTCGGCTCCATGCACAGTTTCCTGAACACTACCCAGACAACAACCACAAACCGGAGATGGCCATCGCTCTCACTCCGTTTGAAGGCCTCTGCGGCTTTCGGCCGATGGATGAAATCTTGGGCTTCCTCAGAAGTAAGTGTTCTGAATGAAAAAAGAGTCAGATGAGCCGAAATGAATCGGCTGTTATTCATTTATCTCTATTAAAAATATCCTGACGCTTGGAAATATGTAGGGCTGCCCTTTAATAGTGCACTAATCGTTAGTCGACCAGAAGAGGCTTGGCCGTCCAAAACTTTATTAGTCGCTTGGTGGCAGGCGAAGTCACTCAATCCATGATGGACAGATGGTTAAAGGCTGGTTTGTGGTAATGCCGTGCATCCAGCAGGACATTCAACAAAATATGGCCTATCCGCTGAAATATGTAAGTGATAGCAGCCTTAAATTCCCACTCGATCTAATGTTAAGGCAGAGAAAATCTGTAAAGTAAAACATATGTCACATTATAGATGTTAATTGGGTTGCAACAATTCACTCAACTCAAAATTTAAAACCAATAATAAATTAAATGTGTCCTTTTATTATTGCTTAGACAAAATGCTGCATGTATCTTTACAACACTAATAATATACTAATATAGCACCTGCATATTATTGCGCTATTATTGTCGGTTTGGATTGCTTTTGTCCTCATTTGTATAACAAAACCACATTAAAATTTTTAAAAGTAGCACAAATAAAAGAAACCTCTTCATATAAACGAAATAAGGCTTTGTCTGGTGCTCTTTCCATTTTAATCATAAACCACACAAAGATGATGCATGCATGCAACATGAGCAGTTTTTAGTCTGAACTGCTGTTGATTATTTAATTTCCGTGGCAAAAACTGATTGTTTTGACTTGAAACGTTGCATAAAAATGTCTGAGAGAAACAGAAACAGCAGCGCTGAATGAGATGCAGATTCGCTCTTAGCTTAAAGCGTTTCCTTGGTTACCGCTGCTTTGTTCACAGCGGTAACCAAGGAAACGCTTTAAGCGCCACCTGCTGGCTGAGAGTAAATCTGCATCTCATTCAGCTCTGCTGTTTCTTTAATAATAAGTAATCATTTTAATATGCGTTATACAAAAATACCATCCAAACTTTTCCGAGGACAGTAAGTTCCCTCGGGTGTAAATTCACATAAGCTCCAACCCATGATTGAAACGCGATTCGTTTAGCATCTCAGCAGATTTGAATCGATTTGGCTCGTGGTTATTCGTTACGATTTCCCATGGACGATTGCGTGGTTTTTCAGATGTCCCAGAGTTCCGAGCGCTGGTCGGTAACGAGGCCGCCGAGGAGCTCCAGAGCGCTGATGGAGACCCGGGCCGGACGTCTCTCGCTCTGAAGAAATGTTTCACCAGGATGATGAACTGTGAGAAGAAGCTGTTCGTCGATCAGCTCAACATGCTGGTCAAACGCATCTCAGAGGAAGGTGAGAGGCGTGCACTCCCTCGTGTGACAGCATGTTATTCACGTTACTCCGGCTCTCTCCCATCGATTCGGACGAAACCCGTCTGACCGGTTCTTTTGTTCCAGAGGCAGCAGGCAAAGACACCTCTGGAAGTAATGGAGAACTGCTGCTGCGGCTGCACTCCCAGTATCCGGGGGACATCGGATGCTTTTCCATTTACTTCCTGAACGTAGTCGTGCTGCAGCCGGGGGAGGCCATGTTCCTGGGAGCAAATGAGCCTCACGCTTATCTGTCTGGAGGTCAGAGGTCACCACAATACTAATAAAACACGCTTTGGGGCGTGTACCATTATAAAAACTATTTCTGTGGAGCCTGGAAAAAATCAATATAAAAAACAATCAAAGTTTGTAGTTTTTTAAAATATATTCTTAGAGCAGGTCATTTTTAATTAATATTAATTAATCTGTATTCAATATTCAATTATTCCATGTTGGTTGTGTTTATAATTTATAATCCATAATATTCATTTAATATTCCTTAATTTTTATTGTATAATATAAAAAATATATTAATTTGTTCCATATTCTTTTGTAGTTTTTCTTGCAATATATTCATTAATATTAAAAATATTTTTTGATATTCATTAATATTCAAATGATCAATTGTTCAATGATCAAAGGTTGTGTTACTGTAATTATAAAATATACTAATTATTTTATTTATTTTATTTTATTTATTTATTAATTAATTAAATATTAATTTACTCCAGGTATGTTGCATAGTTGCTGTTTATTGTTTATATATATATTAATATTCATGTAGTAATCTGTAATATTCTTTTAATATACATTCATATTCCATGTAGTTGACATTACTTGCATTTACTTAAAAAATTGTTAGATTTATTTAATATTCATTAATACTGAGATGTTCCATTTAGCTTGTATAGTTTTTATGTTCATATGTTCTTATATGTTCATGTTTTGTTACAAATAATGATTTATATAAATTTTTTTAATCCATAATATTAATTAATATTAGTTTATCACATCTATGTTGTGCACTTGTGAAATTTTATTCACTGATATTCACTTAGTAACTTGTAGTAAAAAGTTATTTAATATTATTTTTTTGCGTAGTTTTTGTGAAATATATTTATTATTATTAATTTAATTATCCATCATGTTCATTTAATATTCATTAATATTCCATTTAGGTTATTTATCAACATGCAATATTTCATCTTCATGTGTTCCATGTATAACTGGTTGGCTCCTAAAGACTGTGTGGAGTGTATGGCTTGCTCTGATAACACTGTACGTGCCGGACTCACTCCCAAATACATTGACGTGGACACGCTGTGTGAGATGTTGAACTACAGCCCGGCTCCAGTCAGTGCCAAAATCTTCCCCTGCGTGCGGGATAATGCTGACCCCTGCGTCTACCTCTACGACCCTCCTGTGCCAGACTTCACCGTCATGAGAATACAGGTGCGCCAGCCTTTACCTCAGATATATACATGATCCCTATTCCAGCTGCTCAGCTTAAAGGGACAGTTCACCCAAAAATGTGAATTCATCCTCAAGTAGTTACAAACCTGTACGAATTTCACACAACGGAAGATATTTTGAAGAAAGTTTGTAAAACAGACAAACTTTCTTCAAAGTATCTTCATACAGAAACACCTTCACAAGAAATGCGTACAGGTTTGGAACTATTTGTGAACTATCCCTTTAAGAGTAACGTCATACTGTGTTATCCTCAGATCCCGGCCTCGGCGCAGCAGTACACCGTGAGCGCGCTGGACTCGGCCGGCATCCTGCTGGTCATCGACGGAGAGGCCACCGCCACGTCTGCTGCGGCCCTCTCTGACATCACTCTGACCCGCGGCTCCGTGCTGTTCATTTCAGCCAATGAAAGCGTCTCTTTACAGCTGACATCATCGTCAGGCATGACCATGTTCAGAGCCTGCTGCTTACTGTAGGAGACGCCCGCTTCGTAAACCTCCTGTTCTGTCCTGACGGGTCAAACAAAGTTCAAGTCGAAATCACGGTCCCATGTTTTTGGCTTCATCTCGAACATGCATGACGAACAATCTCTATTAAAGGAACAGTTCACCCAAAAAAGGTTGCAAACCTGAGTATGAGTCTCATTCTTCCGCTGAACACAAAACAAGATATTTTAAAACCAAATGGTTTCTGTTCCCCCTGTGTGACTTCTTCATTATTTTCCACACTGTGGAAATCAATGGGCATCAGCTACTGTTCGCTTACTTGAGAGTAAATGATAGAATGCTCATTTTCGGGTGAACTATCCCTTTAAGATGGAGTATTATGATGACATTTAGTGTTAAATAACTATGCCTAATCAATAAAATGACAAAATATTATGATTCTGCAACATAAAAAAACCTCTGCATGTTCTTTTGAAATATGTAAAAGTGTGTAATTCCTTTGAGTCAACATGAAATGCTGTTCACCCCCATTTAGCTTTAATACGGTAACATTTACGAGGGGGGAAAATGCAGGATGGGATTTGATTGGATGATAAAATGTGGGCGTTCTAGAAAATGAAGTCCCACCAAAATGAGAGTTTAAACCACCAGCATTAATGCAACCCAAAAATGAGTTTGCTGAAAATGTACTCACCTCAGCCCATTCAGGATGTTGATTCGTTTTTTAGCCCCTGGAATGCGACTATTACTAAAGGATCCCGGCCAAAATATTGGTGAGCAAGTGATTTAATGCTACATTTCTCCTAACCTGAAGAAGAAACAAAGTCACCTACATCTAGGATGGCCTGAGGGTGCATACATTTTCAGCAAATTTTCATTTTTGCACGAACTGTTCCTTAAAGTAAACAAAGTCAGGTTTGATTTCACGTTGGCGCAAATAAGTCTAATGCACGGATGCATGATCACTCACTATTGGCTGCAAGATATAAACGAATTTTGTGTCCATTAGAGATTTTTTGCATGCGTTCAAAAAAATAAAAACCCAAATGGAGGACAGTAGCAATTATACCTTTACATAAAACCCCCGCTAACGTACACTTGAGACCAATTTGAACACTTTTAAGGCCTTTTTCATGGTACAAGAACAATGAGTCCTTGTTAAGGATACACTCTTCCATGAAGAACATACATACGTGCTGAAAGCGTTTTATGAAAGAATTTCTTGCTAAACGAAGCTCTCCTGTGACAGTCATGAGTTTTGTGATTTGATTACCAGTGCAACTGTTTTAATAAAATGACCCTGCCAGTGTTTTCTTACAGCACACGTGAAACTTTGTTACCGTTTTTATCCTCCCTTGTACGTGACTATATGGCTTGATCTGTGCTTATGCTTTACTGCTGTTGTTACTATTTGCACTAGCAGTGTGGAGAGCACAAAGGATGCTGGGATTTACCGGCAGCCCAATGTTTGTTTACTCTATTTATCAGATTCGTACACGTAAAACCAGGTGTCGATTTCTGGGATTCTTTCTATATTTTTCTGGACCTGTGTTATTCTGACGTGTTCTGGGATCAAAGCATGCGACTGGTGATGGCAGAAGTCAGAAGAGTGAATGAATGGATGGTGCTTTCTGAGATGTAATGGAGCATGTGTCTGATAAGAAGACCTCTGTATGTAATCCCTAATAAATAACAGTTCTTTAACCTCTCACCTGCTCATTTCTGACCGTTTTGAACTTGCGTAACAGGTTTCCCTTGAATCATTCAACTGATTTTATTGGAGCAGTGTTTGCTTTCACACCTTTAAACTATGTTGAGTTGCTGTTCTTATGCGGCTTCCTTTTGGACGGAGTTCAACTAGTATATGAAAGCAAAATTTCATATAACAATGCATTTCGGATTGCATCATGGTCGTGTTATATTTCATTCAGTATAGACTTACAAGACATAATGAAGCTTTTTTTAAAGTTGCAGTCAAAACTATTTGTTTAAATATCTCTTATGATGTAAATATTGATTTAATTATTCACCAAATATTTAATTATTGTTATTTTCTGTATGTATTTTGTTTTACATTTATTCCCTGTACTTAAAAAAAAAATACATAAATTACATTTTTAAAGAGTTTATAAAAAAAAAGCAAAATTTTACAATGGATTATTATATATAATAAAAAAATTAAATATTTAATAAAAAAGAATAATAAATAAAATGTATCTCGTGTTATCTATCTTTTATTTACATATATTAGAAATAAAATAATAATTTTAATAAATTAACTAAATATAAACAAATATTAAAATATATAGTAATATAGTAATTAATAATAGCTGAGCACAAATCAGTATATTAGAATGAAATATTATAAAAATTATATATTGTAAATAAATATTTAATAAAATCTAAGATTTGAGAAATTATAAAAAAAATAAAATAATGCATGATAATAAATAAAAATATTAGGATTTATAATTATATAAATATAATCAAACTACAAATAAAATATATAAATTCCTTTTATTAAATATAAAATGGACATACTTAAATACAATTTTTTATTTAAAAATATAAATATATCATTTATTGATAACCCCAAAAAAATATTACCGATGAACAATATGTCTTTTTCAATAAAAGTATCTTAACTTTATAAATACTGATTTAAAGAAATGTGTGTGCTTCTGATCTTTAATCATGAATCAGACAATATCCACCGCTTTACTAAAGCGTTTGCATAAACCGCTCTGTCCAGACGCTCTAACTGGAGCTTGACTGACAGCTGCAGTAGCCAATGAGTCGAGAGAGAAAATGTGCTGATGTATCTGATTGGCTGTGGGCTTGAGGGCCCAGTAGAGTTTCTGCAGGGTTTGTACATCCTCTAGAGCATTATGGGCCGCATATGAAACTCCCAGGAGGGTCTTAACCAAGTTCTCCTGCTTGAAGCTCTTGAGGCCGCTGTCTTTGAGAAGCTGGCGGGCCAAAGGAAGGGTGTCCACGAATCCAGAAACCTCTTTCTGGAAGTCTGACCTCAGGCTGAACTCATCCAGAGCTCTGGCTAAAACATGGCAGTCAAACCTGCGGATGTTGTGACCCATCAGGACCGGCCGGCCCAGCATCCGGAGGAAGGTTATGAAGGAGACCAGGGCTTCTCGGAGAGAGCTGGTGAGCACCGGCCTGTGATGGAGAAACAGACGCTGACGTCTCACACTGAAGCCCGTAATCCTGGACGCCCCGGGCTGCATCGGCCGACGGGGAACCATGAAGAGGTTAAGAGTGTGACCTCCACTCACCGCAGCCAGCTGGACGATATCACACGAGGGATCTGGAGATAGAGAAAATATGCAATAATTAGTGTTGGGAGGGTTATTTTGGAAACGTATCAGCTTACAGATTGTGCAACTGATACTCAACACTGATTACCATTTGTGATGAGGTTCAGAAGTTAAATACTGATTTAAACCCATAACAAGAAATAGTTTAATAGACACTGACAACCAACAATGGTTTGGAAAAAAAACTGTATAAGTGTATATATATTGCTATAAGTAACAATAATAAGAACGTTTTAACGTGAATAACAATAAGACCATTATAAAAACTGATTATCAGCATTTAACTATTCCTGTAAGGTCATTAACATACAATTATAAATAAATATTAGAAATAACATTTTATGGTCTAGGATTGGAGAATTTGGATGCCCAGAAGTGCTTTCACACGGCCATGAACAGGCTAACTTCTTGGTCAAAGCACTGAAGTATCGTTAGAGGCATGCATGAAAGCTTGATTCATACAACCGTTTACATTATTCTGCACATTTCTCGTGGCTGATAATGATTTTGTTCTTGAAATCACATACCTAAACCCGTTGTCTCTAAATCAAAAAACACAGTGGAGGGTGGATTCAGCGACAAAGCATTCATTTTTCATTTCAAACTTAACAGAAGCTCCGTTTCTTCTACTGTGGTAGAGGGTTTGCTCATGAATATTAAGTACCTTACTTGACGTTCGTGAGTATTCCAATCTGATTGGCCTAAGGACCAGCGACAGAGGCGGGCTCTAATCGACAAGCGAATGAACGAACGATTGTGATGCCCATCCCTTTTATGATTGGATGCTCCGAGATTCACAGTCATATTATAAGACCTCTACATTAAACAGCGACATCAGGTGGACCGGAATAACCTTTTAACCTATTTTATTGTTAAGAAAAATGAATACAAACGTATTATTGTATATATTATATTTTTGAAAGTATTTGTAAAAAAATACCGCGTGTGCATTTTTATGGTCATTTGATCCTTTTTTTAACAGCACTTTTATTTTGAAAAGTGACCCTCGGGATTTATTTATGGTGCAGAATAACGCGCGCGTGTGTATGTTTATGTCAACAACAGCCCTATAATTCACTCTAGTGCGACCCATTTCATTCGTGCTGGGGACAGAGAGCTGCTCCTGTCTCTCGTTTTGAGTCTCTGTCTGGTTTGTTTTAAACAATACGGACCTATTGTGAAATCAGGCGTGGGCTGCCCTACTACATCTCCGGGTTTTAGGATCAGGATTAATTCATATTGTTTCAGGGTAAGTAATATACCAATCTATATTCGATCAACAGGGCTGCTGTGTTCACAGATGACGTATTTACATATCATTGCACCTCTTTGAAGATCCTTTGAAATAAAAGTGCAAAATAAGCCTATAACTCACTTTTCTCTTTTTTTGCCATTTACTTTTAACGTTATACTATTACAGTGTTTATTAAAAATTCGAGTTTTGTTTTATTTTCCGTTTTTTTATATATGTTTTAGTATAATTTCTAGTAATTTTGTTGCGTTTTTCCCCTGTATAGGTTTTTATTTGTGATTTTAGTTTTTAGTTTATTTTTTATATATAACAAAAGGTGCAAAACCAGTACATACGTATGTATTAAATATATATTGCTACAATTCTGAGGTTTTCTGTGAATGATGTGTCTTTCAGAATCATGACTTCTCAGGTGAGGCAGAACTTCCATCAGGAGTGTGAGGCAGCCATTAACAGGCAGATTTACCTGGAGCTCTACGCCTCTTATGTCTACCTGTCCATGGTGAGAGTAGGCTTTTATTACATGACTGGTCACTAGAGCTCAGTATTAACAGAATATATTGTCTTTAGTGGTATCTGAGGGTTCACTGTTGACTGTTCTTCTCTCCAGGGGTATTATTTTGACAGGGATGACAAGTCTTTGCCTAACTTTGCCAAGTTTTTCCACGAACAATCTAAGGAGGAGCGAGAACATGCGGAGAAGCTGATGAGTCTGCAGAACCAAAGAGGAGGACGGATCTACCTGCAGGACATCAAGGTATGGGACAGTGCTGTATCTCGAATGTCAAATGAATGCAGTGAATAAGCGTTTGGTATGTGTGTGTGTGTGTGTGTGTGTAGAAGCCGGACCGGGATGAGTGGGGCAGTGGTCTGGAAGCGCTGGAATGTGCTCTGGCTCTGGAAAAGAGCGTAAATCTGTCCTTGCTGGAGCTTCACAAGGTGGCAACTCAACACAACGATCCACATGTAAGTAAGAAAATAATATTAAACATGAATTGTTTTTCTGTAACTAAAATGAAAACCATGTTATTCATGAGTAAACATAAAATCAAATATATATAAAAAAGAATATTGTGTAGTTTTTTATTTCAAATAACAAAATGTTTCTTAATGTTTTTATAGATAAATGAATTTAAAATTCCTGGACTTTACAAATAAAATATGTTAAAGCAATAAAAAAAATACATAATGTGACAAACAAAAACATTAATTAATTTATTTTTAAACTTTATTTAATTAAGTTGCATGCTGCAGTACACATATCTAGTTTATTTATTTCTATTTAAAGTAGTAAAATAACCTAACCTGAAATTTAAAAAAAATATATTAAAAATGCACACATTTTAAAATGACTGAAGATTAAACTAAAAAAAACATGAAATACTTATTAAAACTATAATATTAATGATGCAATGATTAAAAAAAATGCTGAAGTTATTAATCAAACAGGAATAGAAATGTTGTGGAAATCTCTATGGTTAATCTGTATCTCCTAGTTATGCTCAGATATATAAAATAGATATATAATAACTATTTTATTGGTTAGAACCTTTTTAAAAATCATAAAGTAAATAAGAAATTATTTAGTCAGAAAGTTTGATATTGCTATATAAAAAACTTGTGCTGTCAAGCTATTAATCACAATTAATCGCATTCCAAAATAAAAGTTTTAGTTTGCATAGTACATGTGTGTATACTGCCTATATTTATTTATTATGCATATTACCCAAAATGCCTTTAGTGGGCTGGAAATAGACACATAATTTATCCGTTCAGTTGTTTCATCTCCAGTTGGGATGGTTTAAGCTCAGAGCAGTAGTTTAGGATCAGATCGGTCTATGTGACCTCATTCATAAGAACAAGACTAAGAAGGAAAACTGACCCTCTGTAAAGAGTTCTTATGTTGAAGCCATCAATTAAAATGCAATTATTGTAACTGACTGTTAGTGGTAAAGCAAATCAAAAAGGGTAAAGTTATCTCCGTATCTTTCTGTCACAGGTTTGTGATTTCCTGGAGACGCATTACCTGGACGAGCAGGTGAAGTCTATTAAAGAGCTGGCGGACTGGGTGAGCAGCCTGCGGCGGATGGGCGCCCCTCAGAACAGCATGGCCGAGTATCTGTTCGACAAGCACACTCTGGGAAAGGAAAGCTCTTAGACCGTCTCTCTCTGTGTATATGATGCAGTCAGTACGCCAAGCATGTAATGCCATATGAGTGTCTGACAGACAGGGTACAAACTCTGCTGTAGTTTACTAGAGATCCGGCCTGAACCCTTTAGAAGCCATACAGTAGATAGAGTCCACAAAGGCAATATGCTATATGAAATCATCCAAATGAGTTGATCTTAATAAAAATTTTAAATATAGAAGTTGTTTGTGTTTTTTTGTTTTTTTCTGTGAATGGAATATATATACATATAAATATAGAAGATATTTACTGGCAGGATGTAACAAAAAAAAATGAAGAGCTGGAGACATTTGAGAACAGACATGCATAATTAATGATGAATGAAGTTAAGAATAGATGCATAATTCACAAAGCGTTTCCTGTTGAAGTGAAAGTGAGTCAGCAAGAAAATAAAATTACACCAAAAGCACAAATGACTAAATCTCATAATTTATTAATGCTTTTAAATGAAAGTGAGCCAAAAAATAAAAATAAAAAAATAAA
>JAUMHG010000079.1:1934310-1944977 GCA_032359395.1 Enteromius anoplus
GAAACAGTTGAGCTGCTTCATAGTTTTTTTTTCATTCATTTTTTCATTTTTTTTATTTTTTTTTATTTTTTCATTAGTTTCTTTGATCATTAAAATATTAAAAAGAGAAGCATTTATTTAAAATGGCTAATAATGTTCAGATCGACTGTTACAGTAGTTTACTGTTTCACTACAGTTCAAAAGTCTGGGATCAGGACATTTTTATTCTTTCTTCTTTAAAAGAAATTAATACTTTTATAAACCAGGGATCTATTAAATGAACAAAAAAGTCACATCATAGATTTACAGAATTAAAAAAAATTAAAATAAAAAAACACAGGTTCCCAAAAATATATTTGTCTGCACAACTGTTTCCAACATTTATTCTATAATAAATCAGCATATTATTATGATTTCTGAAAGGATCAGGTGACACTGAAAACTGGAGTAATGATGCTTTGTATCACAGGAATAAATTACATTTTAAAATCTATTCACACAGAAAACACTTATTTTAAATTGAAATAATATTTCACATTATTACAGTTTTTTTTCTGGATTTTTAATCTAATAAATGCAGCCTTGATGAGCAGAAGAAACATCTTTAAACACCATTAAATATCTACCTGACCCCAACACACACACACACACACACACACAGTAGTCAACAATTGAAGTGGATCAAAACCATTTCTGATCCACTTTAAATGTTGACTACACACATACACACATCCGAAAAGGTTTTTCTTTACGTAATATATGTGTTTACTTATTATATGTATATTAAAACACACACGTACAGTATAGATTTTGAGAGTATTTACATTTAAATCCAATTATACATTTATTTTCTTAGATTTGATATTATATCTAAATATATTCAATATATAAACATAGTGTGTGTACACAGTACATACAAATACAGTATGTAAAGCAAAACTTTTATTTTGGATGCGATTAATCGTTTGACAGCACTAAATATATATACTCACACACACACCCACATAAATATTACTTATAGCAGAAACTATACATTGCAATAACGTAATTAATTCATTCATTGAAAAATTATAATTAAAACAAATAATAACAATATTTGTGTACTTTTTGTTGTACTTACCAAGCATGTCCTATCCATCTGCACGAACTTATATAGGCTATATGTAACCTTCTGCACATTAAAGTACAAAAATAAATGAATAACAATGAATGAAGAAAACAAATATATTCAGTGAAGTGTTTAAATATATAAGCACTAATATATCGCCTATGGTGTGACTGTACAATTCTGTGTAATTAAGTGTGTGAGGAGGTTTCAGTCAGGACTGAGTTTTATACGCTGGCTTTGGTCTGCAGGTATGTGCAGAATTCTGTTATCTGTGTGACCGGTGACAACAATTCAACATCAAACAAACCCGAAACACACACGGAGTGACTGTCCTGCCCTAATAACCTCTCGATCCGAACACATCATCCTCTATCTAACGCTGTTATCAACACAATCCCTCCTCGTGTCAGTCATAGACACACTGCCTTCTGAACAAAATGTGAGCAGTGTTTGCTTAGGTGTTTTCTACAATGTTTGGGGTGTAATATTATGATTTCAAGGCATAGCTTTGGTCAACCGTATAAACAGTCTTGTAAGGGCCTAAGTGAAGTAACAGCACAGCTTTTCTCAAAATAATCTGAAGCACAAATGCAGGATGATACATACTGAACAGTTCACTCAAAAATATCAAATTTGCATTGCAGAGGAATCACTGGCGAGCAACAGATACAATGCTACATTTTCCCAAATCATTTCTGATAAAGACATGACGAAAGATTTTAATTCGTTGGTGAACTGTTCTGAGTTTATTGATAATGATTCCCATAATCCACCTTATTCTGGCCACCTGCGGATGACACTTCTTCTGGCACAGGGACAATCTGATTGAAGACACACCTGGAAAAGAGGTCAGTGGAGCAACAGAGAAAAACAGACAGTCCTGAAAGCCTGATAAGAGAAATTGGAAAGTGAGGAGAAGTTCTGGGATTCCAGGTCGGTGACTTTAAAAGGCGGTTGTTCTTCACACGTCTGACTGGAGCACGTGCCTCACGGACCTAAGAAAAAAACAAGCTGAAACAAGATCTAAACGCGCATCACGTCTACTTACAATCCAAATATAGTGTCAGAGCAAAAACAAGGCACTTAAAGAACAATCAATATGGTTTCTCTTAAGATATATGAAAGGGTTCCTCAGGGTTGGCTTTAATTTTGAAATGCTATTTTGTAAATGATGTAATCCAGATAATACACAACATATTTATATTTTTGCTTGCAAATATTCCAGTGTCTTCTAGGGAAAAGTTCAGTGGTGCTTAAAGGAAGGTGATGTGGTTGAACAGAACCTGTCCTTTATAGATATGAAGTATGGAAACTATGAAGAAGGTATTATTTGAGACAACACGTAAAAGCTTTGTCAAAAACATAAAATGTCTGGAATCTTGATAAATATGATTTATTATAATTTTTTTTTATTTATGTATCCTCTATGTCTTATTCATAGTTATTAATATAGTTGATGTAAAGTGTGAATGTTTGTTTATCTATTGATACAAACAGATAAACAAACACTTAACAGTGTCTTTTGGATGCTTTCTTTCCACTAGTCTAAAAAACACTTTATGAAAAGCCAAAAAGCCCAAAATCTCAAATTTGACAGGTGCATGAAAAACCAAGTTTCAAATCACGTTCGTTTACATGAAGACAGTTTTGACACGGTTATAAATCGACATGATACTCGTATTTATTGTGCTTTTCATTAAGAGCAGCTCATTAAACCTTCGGAGTCACATGGAATTAGTTACAAAAACTCTTTTAATTCATACTATTTAATTTAATGAAGGCTATTAAATAGATGAATATATATGCACTGTTTTATATATATTTAAAAGGATATACTGTATATTCTACATAGTCCTAAAACCACATGAAAACACTTTGGGCCTGGTTAATAAACATGGGCAGAAGCATTCTTACATAAATTGTTGCATTCAATTCAACAGCATAATATATATGCAAATTTGTGGATGAAAGGCCCCTGTTAATACTGTGTCAGCACCTAGCTAAATAGGAAACCGGAGGCAAAATACTGAAGAACAGTTTAGAGAACAAGTCATGTGATCCCACACACAATACAGTCATAGTGCTGGTGTGAAAAAAACCAATTGTAATCTGCGTTAGATTGAAATGCATCACAATCTGAAATCGGCTGATCTGCCACATTATCTTCTGCAAGGCAGCTGATCCCAGACTACAGAAAGCAGGCCGTAGTGTGTCCATACTGAGAGAGGCGCTGGAGATCCATGTGGACATGGAGGTCTCAAGCGTGCTGAGACCACAGAAAGCGGTCACAGCGCTCCAACATGGTCTGAATCAGTGCTCTAAAACATGAAAAAAACAAAGAATGAATGAATGCACGAGGACAGAAATTGTTAGACATTACCTACATTTAGAATGGAATACAGTACGATACTGGTGTAATGATATGTAGAAAATATTAGGCATTCTGCTCACTATATAATTTACACTGTCTATTATTTTCCGAAAGCATACAGATCTGTATGGAATATATGCGTGCTACGCAGTATGCACTGCCTAATATTTACCTAGCTAAAACAATTTGTTTGTAACGGACTACTGATGTGTTGCTTTCCGAAATAGAGATGGCTAACAATGTAAAAATACACATTCATATGGCAGAAATGATAAAAGCAGTATGCCAGATATGTTCTAAACAGAATCTCAGTATAGTGCACAGTACATACTTCGCAGAAATAATGTCTAAATTTAAAATTGCATTCTACTCTTACTATTTCTCCCATATTGTGCAAAGCATTGTGAACTCAACAAATGTTCAGAATGGAATACTAGCATACTGGGCAGCAGTATATACTGCACACAGCACACTATTTCACAAAAAAAATCAATGTCTAAATTCATGATATGATATGTCGTAACGGAAACAGAATACTACCATTCTATCCATTCCATCCGAAAACAATTCAATTGAAATAGAATATTAGCATACTGTGCAGTATATACTGAAGGCTGCAATGCAATGCAATTTTCAAAAAAACTTAGCATACTACTATACTAAGTCGATTGTTAGTATGCTAAATTCACTCATATATTTGGAAAATAATAGTAGCATACTGTGCATTATATATATTTTTATTGTATACTTTTATATAGTATATACTTCATACTCGTAGTATGTACTTATATTATTAAACACGGTGAGTTTGGTATTGAATACTAGTCTTCTGCGTTCTGAAAAGCCTTCTCTATTACGTTCCACGCTCTCACCTCTGCCGCTTCTCAGCCATACGAAGCAGATCGCAGACCAGCGTGGAGCGTGAACTGAGATCCACCTGTATCCCGTGTTCCTGGAGGGCCGTCAGGGCCCGGTCCGGTCCGAAGACCCGCACCAGACACATGATGATGTTCCCCGGGCTGATGCAAATGCTCCAGTCGGTCGAAGCGTCTGAAAGGTCGGGAGAACTATCGCTCGTACCATTAGCGTCATCTGAACAGGATCCATTGCTGGGCGGGGCTAAAGTGGGCGGGGCTTCGTTGCTTGAGCTGATTTGCTGGGAGAGCTGGAGAAGCAACACCCACTCATCAAGAGACTGAGGTACAATACCTGCAGAGGTATTACAGACATAGAATAGTCTTTAAGTGACAGGGGTTCTTGGATAAAATAGACAAACGAAGTGACTTTGCATTGACAGTTTTGAGCAGGTGCGTTTGTTGTACCATCATCCCCCTCTAGCAGTGTCATGTCGTCCAGTCTGCAGATGGCACTGAACGCCTCGTGCCGCCGCTGCAGCTCTCTGCACAGGTACAGGTAACCCATCCAATACCTGACAGACAAATAACACAGTCACGGCGTACACAACTACACATTCTGATTCAAGTCTATCCATTATAATTCTATGCTCACCCATGAGTTCTGCACACCTCCAGCATCTTCTGTTTGGAGGCCAGATCAGCAGGCAGACGAATCAGCAAAGACAGCAGACGCCCATAACCCCAGCTGAAGAAATGAGAGTGCCACCTACAGCCCAGGAGACATTACATGAATATAAATCATATGTGTGTATATATAACAGTGCTGTAACAAAATATATGAGTTTCCTGAGTATATTTATTATATAAATACAAACACTTGCATGTATATATTTAAGAAAAACATGTTAGGTTTATATTTCAAATATATTTATTGATATATATGAATTTCGGCATTTGCTTATGCATTATTAAAATCTAAATTTGGGTTTGTTCTAGTTCCATATAAACTGTTTTGGTATAAATCTAGTTATGTATAAATTGTTTTGTGTAGTACCTGGGCTGTCCGTCAGCAGTGAGTGTGTCATCCTTCTGAGGGGCATCATGGGATAGTGCTAGTTCCAGCCAATCCTGTCGCAGAGTTTCTGGCTGGAGAAGAGAGCCCAAGAAAGACAACCTAGGCAGATGCCAAAAACAGTTTATTTGATATATTCAAAAACAAGGATGCAGCATCACAGGGTATGAATGGCTCATTTATAACCTTTGCAATCATGATAAACAACGGTAATAAAACACTGTATAATGAAACGCAGCCTTACCGCTGCTGCTCGGCTCGTGATTGGACCAGATTATCCAGATAAGGCAGGAAGTGGTTGGGTAAAGCCATGGCCATGATGTCAGAGGGGAGGATTGTGGGATAGAACTGCGGGTAGGCACGAACAGCCACCTCTCCGTGTTTAGTATAGAGTCTGCAAAGGCAAACAGCATTGTATTCAAGATAAATGACATATTCAGGTCAGCAGGTGATCATATTGATTTCACATCTAGATACTGAGCAGGTGCGTGGTGTAATCTCACCTGTACAGGTGTGAAAGTAGAAGAGGTGCGTTCCAGGGCTGGAGTTCTCTCAGACTTCGCAGAGACTTGAGCAGATCACCCTTCTGAATCACCTCCACCACTTTACTGGCCTGGGTGAACTCTACAACACACCGCAGGACATCAGGAGAATTAATACTGACAGAACTGCAATAAATTAGCCCTTAATCTTGAAAAGAAAAAATTGCAAGTTAAACTAAATTAAAATGTAGCATTGACAAAAAGCTGAAATAATTGTATGTATATTAGTGCTTTCAAGCAATTAATCACGACTAATTGCATCCAAACTAAATGTTGTGTGTATAAGTGTGTACAATTATTATGCATGTATAAATGCAAAAATAAACACAGACGCATGCATATAATTTAAGAAAAATGTTACGTTTATATATTTAATATATGATATAATTCATTTGAAAATAAATAATATATAGATGTAAATACTATAGTTAACTAAAGTAAAGTTGTTTTAAAGTAACGTTTTATAACAATCTGCTCTGAACAGTTTCAATTATTTGCCAACTCGTGAATTCAAACTTCCCAGGAGGACTTAAACGCACCAAATATATTACAGTTAGTACACACTTATGTAAGAAGCTTACCCAGCATGCCAGCAATATACGCCTTCATGACCTCACGGTGCTCTCTGTATCGCAGCATGCACATCTTCCTCACTCTCTCCTGGTCCAACAGGAAGAAGTACCTCCTGAGGAACACACACACGCTTTCGATGCTTGCTCTACCAGGACAGCCCATCTCCAGATAAAGACAGGCCAGCTGCGAGAGGTCAGCCTGGAGGTCGGGGGGCAGAGGTTTGGGGGAAAACAGCTGTATTAGCTCGACATGATTGGCCAGAGGTGGGAACAGAGCTCTGGCTGGGGCGGTGGAACAAGGGCTGTTCTCTCCACGGTCCTCTTCTTTAGTAAGGGTTGCAGACTCATCCAGGTTAGCAGAGTAGATATCTGGCTGAACCACGACACAGCAGGACATCGATGAAACAAGCTCTTCCTCCTCCTGAGTCGTTATTTCTGTAGGGCTGGTGTGATCCTCCGGACCCAGGACCCTCTCCAGAACTGGAGCCCATTCTCGAAGTACATCGCTTAGACAGACAGGGTCCAGTAAAACCATGGGGTCCTGGATCTGAGAGCTGCAGAGGAACAAATATCAACTCTAATAACAGTCCAATGTGCAGGAAATGCAACTATAGGGTCATAATTTCATACAGTATAACGTGCTATATTCATCTAAAACAAGTTGGAACTGAAAAACGTCTTTGTGTAATTGTGCATATGAAATACGTCATTTTTCTTTTGCATAAATGTATTTTAACCTGCAAGCTTGGGGTTGAAAATATATTATTGATATGACTAAATAACAGTTTAAAAGTTTGGGGTTGGCAAGATTTTGAACTGTTTTATGCTCAATAATTCTGCACAGTAAAAACAGTATATATATATATATATATATATATATATTGTGAAATATTACTGCAATTAAAAATATATTAAATATTGTCAAATGTTTTTATTTCTGTGATGCACAGCTGAATTTATTAGCATCATTAGCATCGATCCTTCAGAAATCTAATATGCTGATTTGCTGCTCAAGACACATTACAACGCAAAAAATGCTTCTCTTACTTTGATTTTTTTATCTTGTTTCCGGCCAAAATATTTAAATATTTTTAAATCAAGATGTATTTTCGAGATTATTTTGTTTTCAGAAAAAAAGAAAGTGAGTTTTTGCTTAAAATAAGATTATTTTGCAAAAAGCCACTTCATTTTAAAGTTTTTTTGAAGCACTTCTGCAGAACAAATACTATTATGATTTTTTACGAAAACCATGATAGATTATATTTGGGTCCTTTAATGAACAGGAAGCTCAAAAGAACAGCATTTGTTTGAAACTAAAATATTTTGTAACATTATAAATGTCTTTACTGTCATTTTTATGCTTTTAATGCATCCTTTTTGTGAATTAAAGGAATTAACTTCTATCTCCAAAAAAATAATAAAACTACCGACACCAGCTTTTGGCCAAAATTTTGAAATAATGTGATGATTTTCTAATTAATGCATCACATGCAAACAATCAATAGTTTGAAATTCAACTTGACCGAACATCTTCCTGTCTGTATGCAGCAGCGCTCCTTTAAACTCACATGGCTTTCTTCGTGGCGGCCCTCAACTCCTGCAGCTCAGACTCCAAGCTGGACTGCTCTGCGTTCAATCTTACAGAGAAACAAGGTCAATATACAAATCACTGACTGCAGCAGTCAGAAAACATCAATGAAGACTCAGAAAGTCACTCACTCATTCTCGCCTTCTTCTGGAAGAGGGGTCACTGAGGCCGTGACCTCCCCTTGAACCCCTTCCCTGAGGTCAGGCCGTGGCCACAGGTCTGCGTTCATCTGAAGCGTGTTTATCCTCTCCGTGGTCTTCTTCACAAAGCTCGAGACGCTGGCGTACACACATTCAGAGACAAAAAGCACTGTCATCAACATTGGCGAATAAGGAAATAAAACGCAACCGACGTTGCATAAAGAAAACAAGAGTACATACAATAACATGAAATAACATGTAACCTCTCCAATCACAGGCATCAGCATAAAAGGAGACAATGAGACTAAGAAATACACGACACTACGATGAAACAGGAAGTTACAGTTTTAAAAATAACCCGGGTATCAGCAGCTGCATGAGTATATTTATACACGTGGTATTTTACTTCGCTGTGATCCAGCCAATCAGAGCAAAGCAGACTAGGTCCGCGGTCAGATTTAAGAGGAAGTGAAATTATTACAGCTTTTAGGGGCAGCTGTGTAAGTGTGTTTGTGTGTACCTGTCTCGAACGGCCTGCAGGGCGACCCGTGGGGGTTTTGAGCGGAAAGGCAGCGGCAGAAACTGCAAGCTGATGTCTGACCTGTCGCCCTCTCCACGCACAGACTGAGTGTCTTCAGGACAGCAACGGGAGGAGAGGAAATGACAGAGGGGATGATTGGAAAGAGAGAAAGAAAATAAAGTCAGAAGGTGTGTGATGATTAAGCAAAAGCTAAGAAAAAAGCAGATATTAATGATCGGAAAAGAATCTATAACACTGAAAACACCAGATAAATGATTAAACTACTGCTTTTTGATGTTTTTAGTGTATTTTATTGCACAATATTTCACATACAACACACTGACATACAAGTGCTACTATGAAACTTAAAAAACAAATGTAAAATAATTCACAATATTACAAATTATATTATGTGTCACAACCAGCTGCAATCTGCATCATTCTTTTTTTTATTTTGGTTGCCAGCTCCGCAAGCATCGAAATCTCATTCAAACTGGGTTGTTTTTTTTTGCCATGAGATAAAAAAAACAGCAACCCTTATGAGTTTGCAAACAAAAAATTCAAAACAAAAAAAAAAAGTGATAAAAAGCTGCAATTTCCTGTTTTTATTGGGGGTTTTTATCCCATGGCCTAAACAAGCTTCCATACTTTCTGATCAATAATGAAATGTGAGAGGAGTCCTTGCTGTATCAGGACAAATAATTCCCACTGAGAGAGCCGGAATCTGCTAACTCACTTTTACGTCTGAAATCGATCTTTTGTTTTCTCAGTAACTCTCTCTCTCGGTCTCACCATTCTCCACCTGCTCCTCCTCGGTGAAACTGAACTCCCTCAGCCGCTCCTCCTCAAGCATCGATTGGTTGGCGACGGAGCTGGCGTCGTCATCTGATTGGCTGCCTCTTCGGCTGATGACGCGGTAGATGCCGCAGTCCAGGACGTTGAAGCTCTCCTGCACACAACGGGAAGAGTCGTTTTTATTTCAGAAACGTGTGAGGAAACGCTGCTCCTGTTTTTGGACTCACGTGTGAGGAAATGCTGCTCCTGCGGCTGCTGCAGGCAGAGTCCAGTGGCTCAAGTTTGCTGATCACTTCCTCCAGCTGACCAATCAGCTGCTGCTGGGAGGCGGAGTTCAGCTGAGCCTTAAGTTGCTCCAACCGATCAATGGGGAGGGACTTCCTGGCCTAAGGAGGCAATGCATACTCATTTGGAACTGCACAGTATACTGCTTCCTTTTAAAGTAGTACGCGGACCAGTATGCATAAGAAATATGTTGGTGTTTGAATGTGTACCCTGGATGTAATAATGGCGTGCTGAAACATGCAGCAGACGGTGGTGGCGAGCGTCCAGCTCTCCCTCTTCATCAGACGCTCCACACAGCGCTCAGGTGACATCAGCGACAGGTGAGACAAACGTCCGTCACCGTGCAGACAAAACAGCTCATTACGGAAAACTGAAATCTCCACCACATCTACAGAGGAGAGATAACAGATACAGAACCAAGTGCTAAAAAAAATCAAGTCATACAATAAAAGACGACATGCAATATTCATTTTTTTATATTAACTTTATAAAAAATATTAAATAAATACAATTATATTACTACTTTTTTTTAAACATATTGCTAAAATATTTTTGTGTTTTATGTTAATTATGTTAACTTTGATATTATTAGTACATTATTATGAAATTATGCTAATTTTATATTGAATAGCATTAGGAAGGCAGATAAAGAGATAAAACATAAATAATTATATCATTTTAATATGTCAAATGCATTTTTTATATTTATGTAAGTATACATTTAAAATAAGTTATTTTTATACTTTAAATACAGATTAAATTAAATCTTTTGAAAATTTATAATTTTTATACAACTATTAAATACATACGTTAATACATATATATACATATATACATA
>JAUMHG010000079.1:1945077-1958276 GCA_032359395.1 Enteromius anoplus
TAAAACATATATATACATATATACATATATATATATATATATATATATATATATATACATATATATATGTGTGTGTGTGTGTGTGTGTGTGTGTAATTTTTTATATATATATATATATATATATATACACACATACATACATACATACATATACATACATTATATACCCGCATATATAAATGTATTCATGTTTTAACATTTGTATTTAATATCTATCTATCTTTTGAGTCCATTTTTTTGTGCACTGTGAAGTTCCATACTTAAAACCTCATATAAGTTAAAGAATGACCTCTCACCTTTGACCTCTGTCCACAGCAGAACCTGACCGCTGTGAGGGGTGAAGATGTAGATGGCCGAATCCGTCCAGGTGAGCAGGTTTTGATCACTAACACACATTTCACAAGTTACATATTAACCCAAAAACATTTCTAACCTGAGACGTTATCATCATGATCATGATCTTTACTAAATGTCTTGTGTTATTATAGTACAGGGAGTGGTTACCCAAACTGGAGGAGTCTTGGGAAAGCCAGCGACTGCGGACTCGTCTGTGCTGGGTTGAAATATGGTTCATTCCTTAAAAAACAAAGATACACAAGAAACATATGGAGAGAAAAGTATGGAGATACAGAACTAAGAGGCAGAACAACAAACCCTAATAAGGTCACGAGTTAGTGGTAAACACACAAACACTCACTTGTAAGAGACGAGGGGCAGCGGTGGGCAGGCCAGCAGCTGTTTGAACTGGTGTGTGCTCAGGACCTCTCCACTGAAACTGGCCTCCCATATGCGGGAGCCGGGCCGGGCGCAATACAACAGCGCCTGACCCCGCTGACCCGCCGGACCCTGCGAGAGAAAACATGCCCCAAACTCTCCATCTCGTTCTTTATTACCCACACGCCAGAACTTTTCCCTGAGAGTGGAACGGAGACAGGAACAGAATGGATTTTCCTTTAGTTTTCTTATGATCATTATGCATTTTAACCTAAGCTATAGTCACTGTAGGCAATGTGATATCAATGACATAATGTTTGATCAATTAAAAAGAAATGGCACGTTTGTGTTTAAAGGGGTCATATCATGTTGCTAAAAAGAACATTATTTTGTGTATTTGGTGTAATGCAGTGTTTATGTATTTTAAGCTTCAAAAAACACATCCCATGTCTACTTCAAACACACACACACACCTCTCGGTGTCACACAGGTAGCATCGGCTGAGAGACGAGACCACCAGGTGTCCGTCCGAGTAGCCCAGCTGAACCACACGTGAATCCACTGTAGTGATGGTCTGAATTGGGAAGATCACAAACGCAGAACCCTGTTCGGATGGCAAAACCACAACAAACGCAAACACACACACAAGCATAGATTAAAATCACTGGTTATCATTTAAAATAAAATGCATTAAACTTTAAAAAAAAGGTCAGTAAGATTTTTATTTATATTAAAAAACATTAATAGTAATATTTCACAATATTACAATTTTATTGCATTTATGATCAAACAAATGCAGTCTTGATAAGGACCCGTTTAACATAACCACGATTCAGCCATAGTTCAATTAGGACATTTAAGTATTTTTTATAAATGCACTTAAAAGAAACAAAAAGCATTACTGGTGTGCATCTTAAGACAAAACAAAGCCACTGATATGTTTCTCTCAGCTGTTAGTCTAGGACTAGGGTCGAGATTGTCTGTGAAACCGGGGGCAAGTGTTAAAACGTTTAAGGCGTCTTATACCTTCCCGAGTTTGGATGACCCAGCCCGGACGCAGGACACTTTCCCTCCCACATCTCCAGCAAACACCCGGAGGGCTGCGGTGTCCCAGCACAGAGATGTTACCGTCTGTCCCCTGTGCTCCCAGGACACAGAGACACGCTCAGGACGGCCACGGCGCTCTAAATGCAGCTCCCACACCACCACCAAACCCTGACTGGGACACGCACATCAGAAGAGTCTAGACTAGCAACCAAAAACACCAGGAGCACATATAAACATGATTATCAATACCTGGTTGCTACAGCGATAAAGTCTTCATCATGTGGGCAGCATGAGACCTGCGTGACTGCACCTTCCTAAAACAAAACAAAAAAGCAGAACTAAAAAAAATTATTTTATGTCACAGCTGTTTTTATTAATCTCAGCCATTTTTTCAAGAGCCTCTGGAGACAGTAAAGATTCCCTGTTGTCACTGTTGCCTGTGCGCACACACACACTAGCTTGTACCAACATGCTTCATTAGTCAAAGCGGAGAAAGATGCGCTCTGAGCCCGGACGTTAGTGTAAGTTGCCAACAAACTAACCTGTGTGCTGGTGTGATCAATAACTATTTATAAACACAGGAAGAAGCAAATACACTTTAGATGTACTTACTATAATAATAACAATAAATTATGCATAATTACATGCAATTAACCCTAGCCATGTACTAACTAAATACATGTAGTTAACTAATATTATTCAGTACTTAAATATTAAATTACACCATAACAAGGACACCTTACATATAAATAAAGTGTAACTAAAAATAATATTTACCATTATTACATAAAAAAAAATCTAATACGATACAATACAATATATATATGTACAATAAAAAAAAAATATATATATATATAAATAAAAATAATTACTGCTGTCAAAATGATTAATAGTATCCAAAATAAAGGTTTACAAAATATTTATTTTATTTACATAATATATATTATATATATATATGTGTGTGTGTTTTTAAGTATATATATATATATATATATATAGAAATAAATATATCTATATGCATGTATATATTTAAAAAAAAATTATGTTTATATATTAAATATATTTATTTATATAAATGTAAATATATTCTAAATATTCGCAGTATGTGTATGTATGTATTTCTACATATACATATATACATACATATATATACATAAAATAAATATACAGCACACATACATATGTAAACAAAAACTTATTTTGGATGCGATAAATAGCAATTAATCATTTGACAGCACTAAAACAGTAAAACATTTTTTAAATTACAACTACAATACTAATATTTATGGTCTTAATTTCTTTATTTTCAAAAGTAAAACTTTTGTTATTTTTGTGTTGAGCAGTATTTCCTGTGAACCAAGCCACTATGAGACGCTGATAACACTGGATCACAAGCTGCTGACGTGTAATCAAAGTACAACCAGGAACTGCAATATGTCTTAGTGTGATCTCAAAGGCTGCTATAATTTCATTTTAATAAATGTTTACTTATATTTATTCAAATGAAATTATAGCACCCTTTGAGATCACACTAAAACATATTGCAGTTCCTGGTTGTACTTTGATTAATCATGCAACACTAACACAAATACACTGATATCCAATTGAAAAAAAAATGCTGGACAATGAAATTTCAACACTGCTGCAACAACTCAATCACTAACTGTGTTAAAAGGGAACTTGTGAAATGATTCAGTTGTGTACTTTGTGTGTGAGGATGAGTTTCTGCTTCCAGCCGTCTCTCTGAATGAGGTGAAGCCCTCCGGCAGAAGTGCCCAGAGTCAACCACTTCCTGGACACGGACAGACATGTGCACTGCGAGGTACACAGACAGAGATAGAAGGATATTACAGAAAAACTTGCAAAATCTGCCAAGAACAAGAAAAAATAAATAGCGTGTGAAATAATTTAAAATAATAAAAAAAAAACATTATTGCTTAAAGCGATCGTTTTCATGACAATTAAAAATTGTCTTCAATGCAACAAAAAATTCTCATTACTAAAATGCAAATAAAATTAATTATATGTACGATTTAAATGAGTAGTCCTATAAATATTTTATACGTTAAACTGATTAAGAGAAATTCAAATAAACAGAACTGAAACCAAAGCATGTTTTATGACACTTGCTGAAAAGTAAACAGCACCAACCACAATATCAGGTCAGTTTGAATACCAGATGTTATAATCAAAACTTTGACTGTTTCTCAACAGTTAGGTAAACGTGTGATTTACTTTGATCCGTCCCGAGTCCAGTCGCAGAGCGGAAAGGAGCGGGTCCAGACAGTCAAACTCTGCCAGGACATGTGTGCAGGACTCCACAGGAATCATCCTGCAACGGTCTGAGAGGAAACACATTTAGAGGTGTTCTTTTTTTTTTTCGAGAATCATTAGTGCATGCAGCATGTTTGTATCATAAATGCCTTCCTATCAGCAGCTTTAAGCAAAATACGCATAAATGGCATGTGTGAACAAGCAACCTATCCAAAAAATATATGCTAACATTCAGTAAAAGGGACACACAAGTGCCCAATCAGCAGCACCTCTGTGCCACATTTACACTGCAAAGGTGGCACAGATGTGCATCTGAGGAGGCATTTAATGCTGCATAAAAGATCTCTTTTTTTTTTTTTGCATCTTTACTTTGAATGTTGAGCAGGCACAAAGCAACCTTAATTTGGCTATGCAAAGACGCCTACAAGTGCATTCCGAGGGTGATGATGCACCCTCAGTAGGCAGCACAGAGGTTTTGAGACACAGCCCTACTCAGTCATATGATTCCAGAGAAATCCAATTGAAAAAGCATGACTACCACTTTTCGCCTTTATATCTTTTAGTGATTTTCTGCCACTTTTCCACATTAAAGGACTATATTTGCAGCTACATTATGTATCAGCTACATTATATAAGTTAACAAGATACACAACAGAAACCTAGTTGCAGTGTGACAGATATCATGTGTCTGGGAACTTTTTTTAGTCTTTATTAGTTTTTTTCCCACACATATGACAGCAGAAATGAAAAAACGCTTACTAGCTGATGCATTTACACACATTTTACCACTTCCCTTTTCGTCTGCTACACTTTTACATGAATTTAGTTTGTAAACATTTTATAAAAGTAAACGTTACAAATCAAAGCGACGCGTTAGCCGATTAGCATGACTGTCAATCACGAGATCTGAGCTTAAAACTCGCATAAAACACCGAGGAAACTTATTTTAGTTGAAGTTTGAGAATCACGTTGTGTATTTAAACAGGTATATAAATGTGAAAGTTGATCCTGAGCTGGAAGCTCGGGGACTTTCACGTCTAACAACGTTTTAGTTTCTTTTTCTCCTCCTAATGACTAATAAGTCCACCACGCAATGTCATGTACTCGTTTAAGGCAACATAAAAAAAACACTTTTAAAATGTTTTTTACTTTACAGCTAACTTATTTGAAGTGGTGAATGTGTCACCTCCAGCATTTCTAAAGTAAACAAAATGAAATAAGCCATATATAAAAAACGTGTTTTACCTCCTCCAGAACTCCAGGCGCATTTAAATCCGCGAAATGTCCAGAAATGTAGTAAAACACAATCATAAATTGAGTAATAAGAAGATCAGTGTGCGTTTGTGTCGCTGTAATTCCTGCAGTGTGTGTGACAGCTGACTAAAAACTGACCGGGGCTACTTCTTCATTAGGCTCCACTCACTGTGAGGCGTAGTGATTCACACAAAGCGCGGGGAACTATTTCTGGCGCCTTTAGACAATTCTTGCAATTAAGCACTTTACATATTAAAAATATCAGCAATGCAAATAAATCGTATAATCTTGCATTAAAACTTTAAGGGTTATCTACAAACATCTTCTTTACAAACAAAAAACTGTCACAGACGCGTAGGTGTTCTAGCAGTAGATTGGGGTCCACTGGTCCATTACAAGCTCTTGCTGGTATTGATTGATATTCGAGATGCTCACGAGAATGAAGCCTGTTTCATCAGCAAGCAAAAATAGCAAAGACCTTACCCTCAAACATCTTACAACCTTGAAGTTAATGTGTTTACGCACCAGATTCAGATATAGATGTAAGCGTTTTATTATATAATTGGCCATTAGCCATCACAAAAATCAAGCACATAATGACTAAACACTTGAGAAGCTATTATAACATACAAAAACACTGATCATGATCCTGATTTGGTGAGTGATCTATTGTAAATGCAAAATCGTACTAAATATTATTACATCTTTATTTTTTAATTGCCCAAAATCTGTATTAAAGTATGCTTTGAGCATGTTTAAGAGATTAAAATTGTATTATTATGATATGTATTATTAAAATAAAAGAAATGCAAATCATTAAAATCAAGTTTATAACTTTATAAACTATGCTACAATGGTTTATAAATATGTAAATTGATAATATAAATGATTGAATAATTATTATTGCCATTACAGTATTAATTTTCATGTTTATTTTAATTGCATAGCTTATTTATATATGCCTGGAAAAATCATGTGGTACCTTCTCTACATTTATAAAAATTACAAAACAATAACAAAATTAGATATTTTTATCTATTTATTTTAATAAGAATAAAACAAATATTAAAACAGAAATAAAAATGATGATTATTAGTAACAATATATTGTGTAACATAATAATAATAAAAATATAATATAAATAAAAAAACAACAACCCTGGTCTAACAAGACACACAAAAGCACATGCACAAACACACTTTCTTATCTGGCATCACATTCATTTGAAACGGAACAGTACTTATGCACGAAAAGTCATAATACAGTGCTTCCTCTTCTGGTTTTCAGTGTGTAACAGAACTGCTTCCTCACTGCATGTGCACTTTGATAAACGAGTACTTTCCAGAAGCTCTTTTAACACAACACACACAAACACACAACACCATTTCAACAGTTTAAATCTTGACTTTATTTGCAATAACATCCACAATTCAGTGCAGCTAGAGAAGACACGTTATAAAGCAGTGCTGAGGAGCGCGCGGGCGCACAGATCAGTAAATGCACTACATACAAATTATTATTATTATTATTTTTTTTTTTACAGTATTGCTATATCCCCTCCCATTGGCGTGTCTTGAGCAACCGATTTCCGATCAGCCTCAAGTCGGGAGGGTTAAACTGGATTGCAATATCAGATTTGTGAAGAGTCCTCCTTATCATTGACTTAAAAGCTTTTCCCTCAAATAAAGTCCTTTGCATTAGACGTTATAAGTTCCTGAGAAATCTTTCCACCGATATTATTACTGAGCCCAGTTTGGTCATTGCAGAAATACAACACTGTTAAAATGTCACGTCTTACCTAGGAACTGAAATTAACCACTGAAAGAAAAAAACAACAACAACAAAAAAAAAAAAGAACGAACAAAGTAAAGAGAGATAAGAAAATAATTACAGTTATTCGTAACTGGCGCAGCCCATCTCCAGGCGGATCAATAAGTTTACAGAATTTGCTTCTCCAAGCCGCTCCCCCAGGGCAGATGTGCACTAGCTAGCACCTCAAGCTCTGATTGGCTGGAAAATCCGCCCATGAGGCTCCATCCGGTCCAAGCTGGGAGAGAGTGTGTCTGTTCTACTCCCTCTTTCTGTAAATTCACCCAGAGTCTTTTTTCTCTTTCATGGATTTCTCTGCATCTCCTCAGGTTTTTCTCATCATTCGGCGTGTCTGCCAGACTTGGAACTTGCTGTACGCAGCCTGAAGCATTTCCTCCAGGTGGCCCGTTAGCTGACGCAATCAGAAAACACAGGAAAGTATAAAGCGTTTCCACTGTAAGTGCATCAAAAGTATTGATAGATGACCTCGCAAAGCTTTCAAACCCTAATAAACGTGCATACGATGTGAATACACATGGAAAACCCAAATACGGTTAACACTTTACACCTCAAATAACACATTTATGCATGATATATTTTTTTAATCCTCCAAAGTAGGTGCTTCACGGTAACTTATTTTTAAACTAAACTTCAAATCAATCCTCTCACTTTCAACTGCGATCCCTGGCTGTCCAAACAGACCGCAGACCATAAACATAATGTGTTTATTACATTTATTAAATGCACAATATTTGGTTTCAATAATATTTGTTGTTTACTTTTTTTTTTTTTTTAACAATACTAATATTACAAAAAATATTTCATATGATTTAGCATTAATATAGTGTTTAAGTTAAATATAAATATTATTAATATATAATATTAAATATTATAATTCTAAAACACTATAATATTATACAATGTTATACCATTAAATTATAATATTATTATTATTATTATTATGTTATAATAATTAAATAATAAATATCAGAATTTAAATAAATATCACCACGCTTCAGTAAAAAAAATTAAAAAGTTAAAAAACCCCAAATATATTTTTTTAGTTTAAAAAGACCACCACTGATTTAAACGGTACACTATCCTGAACCAGTTCCTCCACACAGTACTAGAAATGATCAATTCTGGTCTATCCTTCTAATAACATTAATAATTAACGTTAACTCTAAGTGGTAGTATCCATTACAGTTAATGGAGGGGGTGTGGTCAGGGGCGTGGCCTTACATTCATGCTCAAATACTGTCGCTGGATCTTTTCTTGAAAGGGGCGGAGCTTGGTCACCTGGAATCTCTCCAGATTCGATTTCATCTTTACCACCTGTTAGCAGAAGAGACAGGTGAACAAATCGTATTGCAACAAAACAATATTTTAATCTGAAAATATTAATAAAAGTAGGTGCATTTCTTGACCTTTTCCTCCAGGAAGGGAGTGTTAACTGGGAAACAGGACCAGAAATGTCGAAGCAGCTCTCCAACGGCTGTATATAAGTGCTTCAGCTCGCTCTGAACATCAGTGGGCACTAATTCTACATAAATAAACACAAAGAGAGTATAGATCACGTTAATGGACAGTAAGACACCTATTAATGCATTGCATAAAAAAAATGCATTGAAACCTCGGTGGAAGCAATATTTGATGTTATGATGGGATGAATAGACGAACACTCACGGTTTATGGTCCGTTGGCCTCCTCCCTGCATCAGAACTCCTCCGGGTGACAGCGTTGTGATAGCGGAGCTCGCTGCACTGCTGGACATCACCTGACACGGGCCAGAAAATACAATGTAATTAGCAGACTAGAATCCAGGACTTTTAGCCGTGCGTGTCAGGGGCGCACCTGTGTCAGACGGGGTTTATAGCTCCTCATCTCGTGCTGGATTGTGCTAATGGAGTTGATAATGTCTTGACTGGTGGCGTAATGCTGTGACTGAAGAGGAACCGGGCCGTGGGAATATCTTGCAGGGTCAAACAAATGTAAAATACAAAGCACTTAATATAAAGATTCACAGACCGTCGGACAGATAGAGAATAAAAGCGCTGGTTGTTTACCTGTCTGATTTCTTCAGGTTCAGAGCGATGGTCTTATGCCTGGAGTCACCCTGCAGGTCATCATACTCTATGGATTCCTGTAATTTCACCTGAAGAGCCACAAAAACAACAACAATATCATCTGGTGCTGTAAATAAAATAATAATACAAAAACGAATAAAAAGGCTGATTTGTAATTTCTGTAGTGCAACCATTTCATATATAAATAAAACACACACACAGATACATATGAAAGACAGACAGACAGATATAGATTTTTAACTTATAACGTATACACATACAGTGAATATACATATAAATAAATATAAATATTTCCTAAATAATTTAGGAAATGTTAATTCAATGCTTTATTTTGCGTCGAACAACACCTAAAACTCACCTTTTTGAGTGGCGGCTGGAAGAAATCTGAATCTCTGGAGTTCCCATCAGTGCTGCTGGTCTCACTGGCTTGATCACTGTGAGCTTCCCTATACGTCACACACATAGAGATTATTATATCTCTACGCACACAAACACCCACACTCTGATGTCCAAGCGCTTACCCTTTGCGTAGGCCGGCCGCCAGCACCATGGCACTGTGGTGGTTGAAGCGTTTGATTATGGCAGAGTTGCTGTTCTCTCTCAGTGATTTGCTGGATGAGTTCGATGTGGTGGGAGCAGTCGTTGTGCCGTAGCCCTTCAGAGGTGCACAGAGATCCAGTTTCACCAAATGAAGCAATACGCAGAGGAAGTGGGATTCAAAGTGTAACATCTCTCACCTCATCTAACGTTTTATCCTCGAGTGAAAGCAGATCCACCATGGGGTTCTTCACTCCCTGGGTCACCAATGATTTCAAGCCTGGAAGATGAAGACACAAGAAGAGCCATTTAACATGGTCGGATCTCAAAACACTTAGACTTAAACGCTTGATGAAATGCAGCACCCTTCTCGTCCTGTTTGGCACACTCTGAGAAGATGTCCTGCTGGCCCGTGTTGATCCGGTCTCTGTGGAAATAATGAGACTGGAAGAACCGCGTCCAGAAGTCTTTCTCCGTCATGTTGTGAGGAACATTCTCAGCGTATTTCTGCTTGACTGCAATCAAAGGCAGAGAGAGAGAGACAGACAAAGGGTCACATTTTTAATACTTTTATAGCTTTATAATTATTTATTTCATTTTAAGACAATCTCTTTCAAAGAAGAAAGCTGCCGATTATAGTGCAGGTTTAAGATCATAATTACACATCTGACCTGTAGGGTAGGTTCTGAAGATCGACTCGATGATGTCAGAGGTCAGATTGTAGCGCAGGCCGTTGCAGCCATCTGTCTGTGGTCTGATGTCGGCCTGTAACCACGGTGACAACACAATAACGGTGTGAATTTACATTGTAAGCGCTCTCGTCAAACTGTCCGTCACGCGATGCATTTGAGCTCACCAGGAAGGCAGCAGAAATGCCAACTTCCTGTTTGTTGTTGTTGGAGAGGGAGTGTTCCACAGTATTCAGGCTCAGCCGATTGGCCCAGAACTCCTCAGCGCTGATCACCTGACTCACCACTAAGTCCTTATAGAGCTGGAAGAGAACAGGGTCTTCCTGCAACATCCTGGAACACAAAACAACAGCTGGACGTCATCTAACACCAATAAAGAGAGAGTCAGGTGTCCAGTTTTCTAATATAGTGAAATATGTCAGAATTTAAAGGGATAGGGTACCCAAAAATGTTAATTACTCACCCTCATGTCGTTCCAAATCACATGAGGGTGAGCAATTAATGACCTTTCTGATTGAACTAACCCTTTAAAGATGGCAATCGAAAATGTCACCTGTTCTTCTCCTCCAGCTCTTTATTGGCTTTCTTCTTGAACTTGGGCAGGAGCTGCTGGAGGAGTTCTTTGGTGGCGTCTCTGTCCTTCAGAGCTGTGCTCTCATTGGAGAAATGAAAGGTGGTGCTTTCTCCCGTGTGCAGAACCAGCTGAAGCTGGATCTTCGCCTTCCCATCAGGACTGATCTTCTGACCTGCATATGTGAGAATAATGACAGATCCCATTACAAACACACACACACACATATAATGTATTAATTAAATACCTTTTTTATTTCCGAGGTAAATAACAGTGACTACTGTTTCTACATTAGCATCACTGAACAAGCTTAGAGCTCATGGTAGGTCTGTCTTAAGAGTAACCTACTGTTACTCTATTAAAGGGGTCATTCAGAGGTGCAACCAGAGGATCAGGTGTGCTTGATAAGGTTTGGAGCTAAACTGTGCAGATCTGTGGGTTTGAGTTTGAGACCATTGCTCTAAACCAATCAAACCCAAAAGAAGCTAAAGAGCTGAAATCTGAGTGAAACTCACAGCGGATGTCGGCGTACAGGTGGCTGACTGTGAAGCGGTCCTTCCCTTCCGGACCCCAGGCGATCCGCTCAGTCATCAGGTACAGAGTCCCGTCCTGCTTCCTCTGACGGACCCTCTTCACCACCAACAACACCTCCTCGGACAGAGACGCCATGACTACAGAGAGAAAGAGAACTATGTGACTGATAACACAGGTCACTGAGATCAGAGATTTACTAATAGCTCATCACATCATTTTAAAACCCTGGGCAGGCCTGTGAACAAGGGTGTGGTGTTTACAACTCTCAATACACATAACAAAATGCCCAAAAAAAGATTTTACATCAGATTTAAACAGGCATTAATCAGATTCAGATTGGAATAGATATGACAGATTTAGATAAAAACCAGATTAAATCAAGAAATATTACACCAGATTGATTCTGAGATCAGACTAGGATCCGATCAGATTCAGTTTAAGACCTGGCATTAAATTAAATTAAATTCAGAAACAGATCAGAGCACATATTAAAACTAAATGCAGGTCAGACTCTGAATAGAAATCTGATTAGGATCAGATTCAGAATCAGTTTAAGACCTAATATCACATCACTTGCCGAAAGCAGACATGACAATAAATTCAGACTAGAATTAATAAATTCGGAATAGAAATTAAATCAGATTAGATTAGACAAACCGATTTTAAACCAGATTCAGACCTGAATCTTCACTGGAGCTAACAGCACTAGCACACATCACCCTTTCTTCCCAAAAACCTTTACTAAAGTCCATAAACTGAGACTCGTTTGGAGTACATGTAAAATCTGCGACTCTACACTACTGGTTTTTAATAGCTGAGACAATTTAAACATAACAAAACACATTTTAAAGGTGTTGAATCTGAAATCTGTACATAAACGCTGAACTCACGCGCACAGTCAGAGACTTGAATTAAAGTGCATTATTTTAACACAATAACACCTCACCTGGCGCTCCAAGGCTGCTGAAGCCAAAGCCTCAATATTGATCTTGTGGTAAGCGGAGTAAAATCAGTGTTAATGGCAGTTATTGTGTTTTATTTACAGTCGTTACGGACACCGTGAGTGACAACAGCCCTTAGATCCGCCATAGAAACAGAGTGAAGCCAGAAAGCTTGGCGCGCTTCCTCATAATGGCTGCAAAACGGAACCGATTTCAAAATTAAAGTCCTATACCTGATCAATGGTTTCAAGTTTCATAATATAATAAAATATAATATAAAGAAATTATTAAATATAACAATATGCTCGCATTCTAACCATATAACATTTATTTTAGATTGCATATCATTTTTGAACGCAACGCTGCTTTTATTTTAACAGAAGACAGCGCTCTTGTTCCGGCTTTAGACGTTCCTAATTGTTGCTGATGGAACTGAAACACATGAAAGCAAGTTACAGTTCTTTATGTCAAGCGGGATAGGTCAATGAATTGGTTTGGCTTTGGTTTCAATGGCTTTGGTCAGATAAGGCCGTCAGATGTGAGTGGACAGGTATCGTGTACAGTAAAAACACCTGTCCTGATCTCAGGTGTGTTCAGATCAGACTGTAGACTCACAGCCAGCTGGAGCTCCAGAGCTGATGTGCATCATACAGACTGTAAGTAGCCAAATCATCTGCTTAATTATGCTTTTCTACAATATAAGTCACATAAGTAATCTTACTGTTTCGGAACTATATATATA
>JAUMHG010000079.1:1958772-1968911 GCA_032359395.1 Enteromius anoplus
TTATATTTATTTATATACATATTTATTTATATATATATATTTATATTTTTTTTATATATATAAATATAAATACACACACATACAGTATATATTTTTAAAATATTTACAAGTATTTATAATTTATTAGACATATATTTGATATATAAACATAACATTTTTCTGAAATGTATACATGCATTTTCAATAAGTCTCATTTGCTATTTTTAATATATACAAAGTAATTTTAAAAAGAACAACATTTACAATTTAATAATAATAATAATAATAATAAAAAAATTTACAAACAATATACATTTTATTTGACTATTTGTTCAATATTTTGATTTATATACTGATTTTGTTATGTGCATCTCACGCAAATATAATTTTTTAATTAGATTTATCCCATTAGCTGTCTTCTGTGTATAATCCAAGTCAATGTTGGTTTCAGGTGGCAGTCATGTGTGTGTGTCCGGCTCGTCAGGAGAGGTTTGCGCAGGTATTGTTCCAGAGAGTCATGGCTGCACAGACGCTCTCATCAGTGAAAGATACCTGACCCTCAGCTTCACAGACAGAGTGGAATGCTGGGAAATCCAGCACCCACAAACCAAGCTTGTGTGGAAGAGAGAGCAAGAGTTCTCTGATGATACCGGTACAATACAGATGACTTTTTGTGCATGTTTTGAAAGTAAATCTGTTTCTAGTATGATGATATTAACATGATGCATTTCTTCAGGACGAGCTGTTTCGCTGCCGTTGGTGTCAGGCGGGTACATCATGGCCAAACCTCCTTTCTTCCGTCCTCTCTGCTCTAAACTCTGTGTTGTGAGCCTGGCGTTGGGCTCTGAACACGCTGTGCTGCTGACATCGGATGGGACTGTGTATTCCTGGGGATCTGGAAGGTACAAGAACGACTCAAGTGTCATACGACTCCTTTTGATTATAAATTAGGAAACACTTTACAGGTTCTATTCGTTAACATCAGAAATTGCAATACACATGTATTATTTATTACCATATTGCATTTACAAAAAGTATTAGTTAACACAAATCAATGAAAATAATTCTAAAGCATGTGTCTTAAATATTTACTAACACAATATTATTAATGTTATTTAATAGACCTGAACTAACAGTATTATTTTTCATTAACCTGTATTTTCAAAGATAATAAATCTGTAACAGATGTAGTGCTCGTTGTGTGTTAATATTGTTAGGCCTTATTTTAAAGTGTTACCAAAAATAATATTATATTAATTGTACAACTAATCTGCATTTATGGGTGAGCCTCACAAAACCCGTCAGGAACAGGTCATATTTCAGATTATAAATAAGAAAATGAAGCAGATTTTTCATCTAATTTAATGACAATTAAGCTTATTTTATTTGAAATAAATTAAATAAAATTATGTTTACATTAGAGTACTACAATTATAGAAATTAAAGGCGAAAGAAAAATCATTTAAAGCTTACTAGAAATATTAAACAGAAATGAGAAAACACATAAAATGTATGTTACTATAGGATACTATTTAAAAAATGTTAAATGGAAATATTTAATAAAATAGCAAAAGCACATAACAAAATTTCTAAAACTACTGGAAATTCTAATGACACATTTAAATAAATAAAAATATTAATATTATAATGGTGTATAAATAATAAAATGTGTGTGTGTGTATATATATATATATATATATATATATAATTTAGTTATATAAATTCTAAAGCATTTATTTTTATAATTATGGCAGTATTTCTTAATTTATGTTTACTGTGAAAATGCATTGCATTACAGTAATATTTACAGTTTATACGCTGCTGTTTGTTTTGTCAGTCATGGTCAGCTGGGTCACGGTGCTCTGACATCACAGGAGGAACCTCAGGTGGTGGAGGCTCTGTGGGGCGTCCCGATCAGAGCGGTGTCTGCTGGGAACTGGCACTCCGCTTCCGTCAGCGGTACGCTTTATCCTGGAACGTTCATGGTCAAATTCAGCCGTTTGGCTGCTCATACTAATATTCAGAGTGTTTGTTTGAAATTTTCATTGTGTTTAGCTGGTGGGGACCTGTATATGTGGGGATGGAATGAAAGCGGGCAGCTCGGCCTGCCATCTAGAGGCCTGGAGGAGGAGAAGCCTAGAGGAAAAAGGGGTAAAATTGCTATATATACAGTATATGACCACAAAACCATAAGGGTCCGTTTTCAATGAATTAATAAGCTTTCCATTGTTAGGATAAGACAATATTTGGCTGAGATATTTGAAAATCTGGAATCTGAGGGTGCAATTTTTTTTTTGACATTTATGGTAGGACATTTACAAAGTATATTCATGGGCTATGATCTTTACTTAAAATCCTAATGATTTTTGGCATAAAAGAGAAATGGATCATTTTGACTCATACGATGTGTTTTGGGCTATTTCTATAAATAACTTGTGCTGCTTTTGTGCTCCAAGTATGACTTTACGTATGACTGTATTGCTACACGGTTGTGTTACTCTGCAGGAAACACTGAGCAGCCCATAAATAAAGATGATAAGAAGGAAGCGGATGTGTTTATTTCTATTCAAGCGTTCCCAGCTCTAGTAGACATCTCTAATGTGTCCGAGATCAGCAGGATCAGCTGTGGATCCCGTCATACAGCGGCCGTCAGCGGTGAGATCCACATCTGATCACCGGACCATGAGCTAGACTCAAGAATTCAAAAATGATTCATTTAACGTTTTATTTGCAGGTACAGGAGATCTGTACACCTGGGGGTGGGGTAAGAGTTTGCTTTATTTTCTAGATCAATGTAATTAGCTTGTCATGATCAACAAGGATAAAAACACCATAATTATCCACACCATCCAACCCAAATATTTGAAAGATAAAGTGTTAAAAGTTGCCTTATCTCTGTTTGTGTCAATTTATTAGGCCATTATGGACAGCTGGGACACGGCACTGAAAATAGCTCAGATGAGCCAACACTGGTGGACTACTTCCCTAGCCATCGGATGTGTGTTAAGGATGTTGTTTGTGGGTTATGGAACACTTTTGTGTCTGCTGTGCCAAGAGAACAACCTCCATCCTGACTGGAATAGACTCTTTTAAATAAATACAGGCATGTTGCAGAATTAGTTTATTAAATTAGATAAAAATATGTGTTCAAAAATACAGGATAGAAAGTAGATTTACAGAGTAAGTAAAAATGTTTTCAAACATATGAAAATGGTAGAAATACATTCACAATTAGGACGCTACATTTTTGACAGATCAAGGCGCAGGTGAATAATCCGGACTGCAAAGCAGCTTCAGTTCCGTGTAAACTTCACAACACAATCTTGAATGAACTGCAAAAGAAGATGCTCAGTCAATGAGGAGAAAGTCTACCTAGTCTACCACTTATTTGATCGAAAGTTTATTTTGGTCAGAATAAATGTGTAATTTTGGGCAATTTCATATTTTTTTCGGCTCTTAAATTTTTCACTAACACAAAACTATAAAGTACAATGAGTGAATTAGGTGTATAATTCATGCTTTATGCATTTTATAATTATTGTGCTGCAACAAAGAATGATGGGAAATGTAATTTAGTCATGCAAGGAAAATAAAAATGTAAATATTAGATGAAAAACAAATGAAAATGACAAATGTTGCCCTGGCAACTAACTTTACTAAATAAGCTACAAAAAAATAAGTACTACAATTATTAAAATTTAAACTGCAATCAAAATGACTCATAATGATAAATTATTAAATAAAGCTATATAGGAATATTAAAAGAAACAAAAACCTAATAATATCAAAAGAATTTAGAATTACTCGAACCTAAACTAAAATGAGAACTTTTATATAGAAATAAAAATATTAATAAATATTATAAAAATGTTACATTATAATATTATTACTAAGGGTAAAACAATTAAAAAATAATAATATTGATTACTAAACTAATTTAAAATGTAATTTATTATTTTTTAAAAATGTATTATATTTTATATTATATATAATAATTTTAAAACTAAACTGAAAATATCAAAAGCTAATTCTAAATATGAATTTTAAAAAAAATTATCGTCAGCTAAAAATATTTGTATGTCAAGCTATCAAGTACTACACCTACTGACACTGAAATAAAAATATTTTAACCATTAAATAATTACATTTATAAAAGCTATCTAGAAAACTCATGACATGTAACAAAAGTACTTACAAAACTAATATGAAAAATAAACACACGTAAGCAAAAATCTGTCACCTGACAAAATCTGGAGATCTGGAGATGACATGCTGAAATTCTGAGAGATTGACTGTGCCGTCCTTATCAATGTCCGACTCCTCCAGGATCTGCACAGTCACATGTGTTTACATTAGTGAATCTGTTAGATGTCTCTCACTGATGTGATGTATCTCCACCACACTCACATTGCTTATGAGCTGTTTCATCTCCTCTGTGGTCAGACGGGTGTCGTCCGTCTCGCCGGTCAGAGAGTTCACCAGCTTCTCCAGGTCTCTAGTGTCAAGGGTCCCGTCATCATCAAAATCTGCAGCAGAAGAACTGTTTATATTGAGTGCTATTGTGTTAAACGTCAATACTGAGACGCTTATATATACTACATCTACTACCAAAGATTCGGAAAGCGTAGTGGGACTTGATTTCCAGGGTGGCCGAATCGCTGAAGGCACTCAAGAGGTCCAGGAAATCCTCAAAGCTCAAGCTGCCATCCTTCATGTCAGAGGTGGAGAAGACGTGACAAATCCTTTTCCTGAAGGGGTTAGACTGTGACACAGAATATATACGAAAGTCACGATATATCTGTAAGGATTTGAAGATATTTTTTTGGTTTTTAGAAACATTAGGGTTTTTGTGACTGCAATACAGACTTTTGAACAAATTCACTTTTACTATTTTAGCAATGGAAGAAAATATATGGCACGCCTAGCACATGGTCCAAAAGGGTTGAACCTATTGCTATTTAAACAATGTGCTGCAGGACATGAAAATGACAACTGGGTCAAGCTGAAACTAGCAAAAAAACACTTGCATTGCCCTTTATTTGTTACCTTCAGTTCAGGAAGTGTGAGGACCTTGTCCATGGACACCCTGGAGCCGTACGGTCCATTTTCTCTCTCCTGCAGTTCAGAGAATATTTTGTGTGCCCTAAACAAACACATGGATGATGAACTCCAAAAGTCTATAATGTAATCACATTCAAATATTTTATAAATAAGACAATAGTTCACCCAAAAATAAAAATTCTGTCATGAATTACTCACCAACACTCTTTAAGTATTAGTTCATATATAGTTTCAGTACTTAACTACTGTACATTTGTGTAGTTCAGCTATTTTTACAACAACAAATCCACTTTACAGGGAATGCCCAGGCAAAATGTACCGTGCAATATTAAACATAATGTAAAAAATAATTAGATATGTATTGGCAACTAAAAAGGAAAAGGCAAAGTACTATAGTTAACAATATAGAGAAGAATAAAGAAATTTAAGTTTAATTACTGCAGATACTAATAAACTTAATCAGAAATGTTTACAATTAAATTAATAAAAACTCTACTCTTCAACTAAAAATATAAATAATACTGATAAATACTTTACTGTAAATAATAAAATAACCCTGCTATAAATCAAGGGTTATTGTTATAACGTTACCTCACCTGAACACAAAATAATAAAAGCACACTGAAAGCAGCAAAACGTAACAGAAAATAACTTTTAAAATGACGTCACGTGTGCACAAGTGTGAATACATCGATTCGTGACTTTACTTACAGTAAGATCTCTTGCTTTGTGAGGAATGTGAGCTCCTGTGTAAGCAAAAATATATTTATATTTATAAATAGGTAAATAATAAAGAATAAATGTTAAATAAACACATATTTACATATATATATATATACTTAATATTATATATAAATCTTGTTTTTGTTTGTTTGTTTTTAATTGATGCTACCTATCTATCTCTCCATCTATCTATCTATCTATCTAACCAATTATCTATCTACGTGTCTCACCTGATACTCTGACAGAAGATCTTTCGGTAACTTGCTCGATGTTCCCCCCATTACCAGCTGTGTTTTGTTTTTTTCAGCACGACTAGTACTTTAACTTTAAACTATAACAAAGTCGCTTAATATTACTTTTGTTTTATAAAATCCAAGTTAAACGCCTAAAGCTTTGCTGTTTTTAGCCAACAGGCTAAACAAACTTTGGTCGAAGCACTGCGCTTCCGCTTCCTGGATGACACGACAGTTGCTATGGGAACTATTTTTAACTGTGCTTCAAAGTCCACACTTTTATTAACTTCCTCGGATTTGAGCTGGAGATTCAGTTGGTTAGTTATACAAATAAACGATGTTTGGTTATAATAATGTTCACTTCTGCATACCCAATAGCACAATAAAATTGCATCTTCCTCATTGTTACTGTTAGTTATAGGCGTAACGGTGTTATATAATTATGTATTAATTATCAATTTATTAATCAATGAAGTTCTGTTGAAGTTTGTGTGTGAAAATGATTAGGCCATGGCCTAAAAATAGCAATAAATAGGCATACACGTTTTCCAAAAACATTATTCAACACTATTTATTTCACTGTAAAAAAGAAATCCGTAAAATTTACGGTAAAAAAACTGGCAGCTGTGGTTGCTGGAATGTAACCGTAAACAATATGGTAAAAATGTTTTAGGTTTTACAGTTTAAAGTTAAATTTACAGTTAAATAACTAACTGATACAATGTTAATATACCAAGTAATTAAAGCACTGAAAAGTGTTTTGTATCTTTAAAACACGCTGATAAGCACCAAATGCAGGTGAGGATGAGAAGGTCACATGATGAACCAAAGCCAATCACAAGCAGCTTTTAAATATGAACATATATATAGAAGGAGCTCAGAGTCATTCCCACAAACACTAAACACCATCAAATATACAATAAACATTCATTTAACAACATTACATATAACATACAACCATAGTAAACATAACTGATAAGAAAAAAACTATGAAGAAACAGAGTTATTTCAAGGAAAAAACAGCAGGGAATACTGGTAATGTCCGTTTTAAATTTTACAGGAATTTACCGTTAACCTTTTAACAGTTGGTTTTTTTTTTTTTTTACTTTGGTTCGTCTTTTATTTTTTGCACACCCCGTGCGGGATCAGGATGGTTTCAGTCGGTTGGACCTTTTTTCGAGTAAAAAGGTCCATCCAGCTGAACGCACGGGGATCCCGCCGCGCATGATGTACGCTTCACCCACAATCCCTTGCGCGGTCACATCATGGCAGACGAGCAAACGCAGGAGCTGCAGTCCGCAGCTGCACAAAAGCAGATTTTACCCAACGGAGACTCTCACTTTCCCAAAGAGGCCACGGATCCCGCGGACGAGGCCGGGAAGAAGAAGAAAAAGAAGAAGAAGAAGGCAAAAGCGGGAGCCGTAGGTAATAAAGACGCACGCGAGGCCCAGAATTCGTTGAGATCTCGTTAAATCTGATATACAATTTAAAGGGCACTCGGTTAATCGCGGCTAAAAGCATTTTAAAATACCTTAGTGTTTAGTTTGTACGCTGGAGTGTTGAGTTAATGCCTGGTTAAAGCGTTTACCTAGCGTTAGCTGGTGAGCTCATGGCAGTTGTGTAATGTTGTTATAAGACTGCACGTGCGTGATGCACCTATGTGTTTTATGATTGTGATATCGACGTCAAATTCCCTGTGCTGTTATTTATAGGAAACCATGAGGGTGAAGGAGAGCCTGTCATCACCAAAGTGACAAATCAACTGGAGCAACAAACTTTAGAAGAGCAAGAAAAAGAGGACGAGCCAGAAGAGGGTTTGTCTGAAGCTAAATACTAGACACTTCCATGTGCATCTAGTTTTGTTTATGTACTGATATTGACAAATTCCGGTTTGGCAGATTGCGAGGAAGGAGATTCAGCTGGAAAGAAAAAGAAGAAGAAGAAGAAGAAGAAAGGACGTGAGTGATTGTTTAAATTCCCTCCTGCGTTCCCTCTCATATAAATCAAAGTTGCGTAAAAGGCTTTCCTTCGTTCTCTTTCAGCCAAAGTCCAAACGGATCCTCCATCTATCCCCATCTGCGAGCTATACACCAATGGAATTTATGCCAAGGGCCAGGAATGTGAATATCCACCGATGCAAGACGGGTAAGACAGCAGCTGTTTATTTACCACTCTCTAAAAACACTTGCAAACGTCATACTGGATGTGTTTTATTTCACACAGACGTACTGCTGCGTGGCGGATGAGCAACGAGGAGAAGAAATGTTTGGATCAGGCTAATGAGGAGATGTGGAATGACTTCAGACAGGCCGCCGAGGCCCACCGGCAGGTCAGGAAATACGTCATGAGCTGGATCAAGCCGGGCTTGACCATGATTGAGATCTGGTGAGTGACACTGTTCATACAGACAGCTAGTTATTGGGAGGCAATTAGAATTTGAAATGTAAGTGTATAAAAATATATATGTTTGATATAGGCACATGACATGAGTGACACAGACACAAACAGATGCTGAATTGAGTGTCAGATTATTAATAAAAATAATTCATATTAGTCAAATTTAAAATAAACATCCGAATGCAAAAATAGTACAATCAAATGTTAGGTGTGCGTCATCCATGGCACAGAACGCAAATTCAGCACGTTTTTAGACCCATGCAAAGTTAAGAGGGTTTTTTCCTTCTCACTGCGTCTCATATGTTTTTAAAGACATTCTATGTGATCGGCATGGATGTGGTTATTGCTCAGTTAATTATTGAACGTACATTTGTTGGAGTTTCTGTTTCAAATGCAACCTATTTAGCAGATTATTTAAACCGATTATGCATGCAGATTTACTAAGGTTTGCCGTTTCATTAAACATTTCATTGATAGCTGCTAGTTTAAGCTGCTTTTGGTACATTGCATTCATTGTCATCTTCTTTAATTGGCCTGTTGTCAATGGATCAACTGCAGAACTTTCCTGCTTTTATGGGATTGCCTTCTCACTTCATGGTTAAAATGTCTTTAGTTCTGTCAAACTATCAATCATGATTGATCGCATCCCAAATAAAAGTACTGTGTATATTTATTATATACATATAAATAAAAGCACATTCATGTATATTTAAGAAAAGTGCAATGTTTATGTATTAAGTATATTTGTATATAACCTAAAATATAATATAAGTGTGTGTGTATATATGTATATAACTCACACTGATGATATCACTTGACATCCTCAAGTTTCCTATTTTCTGAAAATCTATGAAGAAAGGAGCGCAAGTCCACTGTCTCTTTTCAGTTATCTAAAATAACCATAAGCTTTTAGTTTCGACTCACTGGTATGACCTGCTTTATTATTAGGTCAAAAACTAGAATACAAATGGATTAAACCACTTAACTTAGTGAGAAATAAATTCATAAAAAAGTCATTCAAAAGCTGACATGTATGTATATTCATAAAGTGGGGGATAATGTGGTCAAAGTTTAAACGTTAGAAAAAGGGCCCAAAGTGGCCATTTCTGTAGAACGACCATTATACAGCTAGCTTTCAGATGATCTGCAGAATATTTAGTTTAATCTGCTAATCGGCTCTCATTTTCCCTGCTAGTGAAAAACTGGAAGATTGCTCTAGAAAGCTGATCAAGGAGAATGGTCTGAACGCCGGTTTAGCTTTTCCGACCGGCTGCTCACTTAACCACTGCGCCGCTCACTACACTCCTAACGCAGGAGACCCCACCGTTCTCCAATACGACGATGTCTGCAAGATCGACTTCGGCACGCACATTAATGGTGCGCCTCCAGCAGCAAACACACTGCACATGACCAGTTACTATCTGGATTTGATTTTTACAGTATACTGATCTTTGCTGATTGATTGATTTTTGTTATTCCAGGTCGAATCATTGACTGTGCCTTTACTGTCACCTTCAACCCAAAGTACGACAAACTGCTGGAAGCCGTTAAAGATGCTACAAATACTGGAATTAAGGTAGAGTTAAGCATCTGAGTGAATCAAAGCACGCAGGTGAAAAAAATCAATTACATCTACGAAATTTAACTAACGGTCTTTCTAAAGCCGAAATGTTTAAAGGTGCCATAGAATGGAAAACTGAATTGACCTTGGCATGGTTGAATAATAACAGTTCAGTACATGGACAT
>JAUMHG010000079.1:1995446-2006035 GCA_032359395.1 Enteromius anoplus
TGTTTTTTTTCTGTTTGCATGTGTTTTCTTTTTGTTTGCATGTGTTTTTTTCTGTTTGCATGTGTTTTCTTGAGTTTGCAGCGCGTCAAGCTCTCTCGGCCACCGTTCACCGTATATATTTTAGTGACGTTTTTGATGAATCATGATTTATTTGTGACACATTTTACAGAAACATTTGTGCGTACACGTTTAGTGAATGAGACCCATTGTTACTACACCATCAAAAACACTCTCATATCTCTACTGAGTTTAATTGCAGTTGATTGTATTGCAACTGTTTGTATATAATTTCCAAAGGGACAAACAGATGGTCCACCTCAGCATTGGTCGAGTCAGGGTTGCTGTGATGTAATGGTAAACAGAGCAATGTTTTGAAAGCTCCACAGTGTTTATCAATCTACAAATGGCTTACTTATAGATGTCTCTGCATATTAACATAGAAAAATCACACACCTCAACTTAAAGATTAGAACCCAAATATTTTAAAAGTGCCTCTCAAATAATTCATTGAGAAGGCATTTTATGTTAAAATATGGTTATAAACCACAAACCATATAAAAATTTCAGTTTTCACAAATGCTGACATTGGTTGTGTGATGGACGGGTTAAGCTTCATGTTGAAAGGTACTGGAGTGTACAGTCTCTCAGTGTGTACTTGGACCAGGTGTGTTTAATTGTCATTTTACATGCAGCTTTTTGGGGATTTTACAGCATTCAGTTCTTGTTGTCAGGATGCTCTCGAACCACTGCCAATGTGAAGCTTATAAAAAGACACTGCGCTCCAATATAATCATATTTTGGTCACTGAAACCTTATAACATGTTGACATTAAACAGACAGCTTAAAATATGACTGCCATCTTGCAGAGGCTGCTACTTCAACGTTCACAATGCATAAGCATTCTCATATTCCATCATTAAACAAAAATGTACAATAAATATAATACGAAAGATTGTTGGATTTGGAAAACGTACACGCTTGGACAGTTTATACGTTTGAACATGTCATCACCCTGCTACAGTTTACCCTGCATTCCTTTTTCAAAACCACTTTTATACACCCCGATGTTGATAATTGCTTAGTTTCTCTCAGATCCCTTTCCTGAGGGCACCACTGTTATGCTTTAAAAGACACTTTTATGTGGTGCTTGGCCGGAGGAATGTTTTCTGTGGAAATGAAATACAATAAAGACAGAAAGGGTGTTTCTTAAGAGCTCAACATTATCAAAGTTTCCCTCTCTGCTTTTCACTGGCAGACCTCTCTTGGAAAGCTTGAACTGAAGATTAAGCGTTAAAATCTATGTGGTTTTGGGCACCGTTGCCATAATTCAGCTATATCCCAGAAACATAAGCGCGGGGCGAAATCACCAGCTCCCACGACGGAGATCCAGGGTGCCCTAAAACCACAGCGAGCTGGAATCCTGGAAGACCAGACAGTGGTCAAAACCAACACCTACATCCACACCGGCACACAAGCTCAGGTTCATTACGCGTGTGAAGGCCGTGAATCTGAGATGAGTGGAATGTAGCCCAGATCAGTCCAAGAGATATTTGGACAAAGAATAAAAAAAAGATTGATTGGAAACTCTTGAAGGTGCCGCCGTAGTTTACAGAAGTAGTTCCCCCCGAAATGAAAATTTGCTGAACATTTACTCAGCCTCAGGCCATCCAAGAGGAGTTTGTTTCTTTATCAGATTTGGAGAAACGTAGCTTTACGTCACTTGCTCACCAATGGATGTGAATGGGTGTTGTCAGAATGAGAGTCCAGACAGCTGATAAAAACACATCACAATGATCCACGTCACTCTCGTCCAGCAATTAAAGTCTTGAGATCATTGAGACAAGGAAAACTGAAATCTCTATCCATAATATTAAATTCTCCAGTGAAAAAGTGGTTTTGTTTGATTCAAGAGAAGATATTCACAGATCAAGCACCTTTTACAAGCAAAAAACAGTTCTGATCAAATATGTTGGAGGATTTTGATACAAGGGGACAACTGAAATAGACTTCTTCCATGGAGGAAGCATTATTGTTGAACTATTCCTTTACACCAAATTGTTTCAAAGTCTTACTCTTACAGCTCACTGACTGCCACTAAAGATGTAATAATACAGGGTGATTTTGTCGATAACTGCTTGCATGGTTAAGAGAAAAATCAACAACAAGGGCTTGCTGGGAAAGTAATTTTAGATGCAGAGCAAGGGAAAGAACACAAAGACGCTGTTATTTCTTTAGAATAACATCTTGACAATAAGATCAGGCATGTGCATTATAAAAAAATAAATGCAATCCATTTTAATTTGAAGTCTTTTCTTAAGCATGTGAAATCTCAAAATCAGTATGTACTGATAGTATTAGTGGCCTTACATGTGCATTTCATCTGTGTTTGCCTTTCAGTGCACTTCTCCGTGTGTGTCATACCACAAGAACAGATTTGCACCGGATTTGCTGCTAAATACAGTCAATTTGACCTTATGCGTCTGTCCTGGTACAGTAGAGCCCGCTGGTCTAATAAGGCTTATGCTGCCATCTTTAGGATGCTATGCTGTACTTGCTCTGTATTAACTTACTCTACCACAATTTAATGATTGATTTTTACCATGTGTTTTTGCATTTCCACGTTTTGAGGCAGCATGTATTATTGCAATTAGAAACAGACTGACATTCAAACTTCTGATTAGTATAATACTAATTTGCTGCATATTAATAGTTAGTAAAGTAGTCTAGATATTGGGTAGGGTTAGGTATGTGAAATATGGTCACACAGAATATGTGCTTATAAGTACTAATAATATTTTCTATTAAAAACAAACAAGCAAGCCCTGATCAGATTTAAATTTTAACACAAAAGTAATGTTGAACAGTACTTTCTTTGATTAATGTAATTAGTTACATTTTTAGGATGTAAGGCAAGGCAGGTAAAACATTCCTTTCCTCAACTCTAAAATATATTAGTATAAATATTAGTGCAGTCATTCAATTTCAAATAATTAAGTAATTATTATTTCTGCAATTAATCATGATTAAACAAAAAAAAAATCCTATTTTTAATTTTTCTAACTAAAAACACACACACACACACACACACAACCTAAAAGTGGAAATTTTTACAATTATACTGTTTTTTTTATTTTTTATCTTTTACTTAAACGTATTAGTCACAACTCACAAGTGACACAAGTAAAACTTTTAATGTTGATAATTTAGATCCCTTACAAATGAATTTATCAAATGTGATATTATAGGCTTTACAAGGTTAAAGCGTGTGATTACATCAGTCAGTATTGTGGTAATACCACGAATTTTAAAACCATAATACGAACTATTAATCATGCACCGTGATGTTTACTAGTAATTACAACATACCCCTCCCCCACTTTGCATTGTAGTCTTTTATTATGAAATAATTAAATACAAATCCCTAGCTTTACCTTTTGCTGTTTAACTGAACTCATAATGAGCTTTTCTCATTCTTTTTTCACATATAACTATGGTTTATGGTGAAGAAACCTACTAAAAGAATATAAGTGTGTGTGTGTGTTGCAGCCGCAGCTGTCGCGCGTTGTCGGCCTCTTTGTTTTGGGCCAGGGTCTGTCACTCTTCCGCGTCAACCAATAGGAGAACGCCTTACTTAACCCATTTGACCAATGAGCGTTGAGCTTTGTTCCACAGTGCCAGTTCCTAGGCGGGCGCGCACCGAGCCGTCGAGCAGCTATTTCTACTTTTATCCGCGTTTCGCAAAACGGTTACTTTACGCGTTTCAGCAGCGCTGTCTTTATTTAACTGCAAGCTTCGATGTACAATCTTCCAAAAAATATTTTTTTGGATGTAACAGATAGCTGTGTTTGTCGTAAATTCCATTCAAACGGAAGGCGCGAGCCGGTTTGACGGGTGTCAACAACGCGAGACAAGAGTCGCGCGCTTTTATTTTCATTTATTCTCCCTCGGGTACTTGCAAAAACACACCGCTTCGCTTTTAAAAGTGAAAAGGAAATAACTGTACTTGCGTTTTGTTAGCAATAACCCGTGTTTTATATCGCTCAAGCATGGCGCAATTTCACGAGGATCCGGCGCTGCTCACGAAAGAGAAACTGAAGAGCGAGTTACTGGCCAACAACGTGCCTCTGCCCAGCGCAGACAGCAAGAAAGACGTGTATGTTCAGCTGTATCTGAAGAACCTGACGGTGCTCAACAAGAAGAACATCTCAGCTCCCGCTCCAGACACTTTCTCCAGCGACGAGGAGACGACAGCGCCGCTGCTGTCCAACCGGAGCCGCTCGGGGAAGGTGAGCGCCAACACGAATCATTTACACTGATTAGCATGCTTCTCCATAACCTCATACATGTGTGAGAGAAGCCGTTTTCTAGTGTAATTGCTAAATAATAGCATAGATTATTACGTGAAGTTTGATAATTTGCGAGTTATACATGCTATGATACTTTTTAACTAAGTTAAGTAACTGTTAATTAAATACCTGGTTATTATATTAAATATAGTAGTTGTTTTTTGTTTAATGATGATAATTTATACTTTGAGACAAACCATTTAAACATAATGCATTATGTATTTTATAGCAATAAATAATAAATATTAGCAATTAAACGTTTTATATTAAAATATTGTTGTTGTTATTATCAGTATTAAAATATAATCCATTTTGTTTGAATGGTTTGTTTCAAAAAGTAGAAACAATTTCTAATGACGATGGTTATAATTATTATCATTCTTTTTTTTTTAACTAACTATGCAAGCACGGATTATGCTTATTTAAAAATTGTTTTATTAATGATTAGATTAGATTAAACTTTATTGCCATTACACAGTGAAATGTGGTCATTATTATTATGGTGATAATTTATACTTTTGAAATATATATTTTTGACACAGACTATTCAATATACATATTTTATTAATAATAATAAAGTGTACAATCAGTTATTATTTAACATATGAGGATAATAATCTTTACAGGGATTTTTTAAAATTACAACACATTTGCTTATTTTTATTTACAACAAATTATTTTTATTTGCTTAATTTTTTTCTGCTACTTTTATTTATAATCATTTTATATAAATATATATTATAATTCCACTAATCCACTTCTTTTTAAAATTTATATAAAATAGCACTTAATAATTGATATTTATTGTGACTTAAGTCATTTTAAAATGTTATTTTATATTTAAACATTTTATACACAGAGAAGCTTTTCTGTGATTTTTCTCAGTAGGCAGAAATGGAAGAAAATTTAAATTATTGCATGCATTTTGCTTTTCATGACCCCTAAATCTTTAGAAAGCCACAAGAAAGACAGACAGAGTTCGGCCGGAGGAGAACGACATCTCTGGTTTGACTGATGAAGAGTTGAAGGTTCAGCTCACAAAGTATGGAATCCATTCAGGGCCAATTGTTGGTGAGTTTTCACAGATTTTTACAGTCAGATTGTGTTTGTGAATATTTCTTGCCCACTATGAATGCCCTACATCTGTAGATTTTTGAAGGTGTGATTGTTTTCTTTCTTTGTGCATCGCAGCCTCTACACGTAAAGTGTACGAGAAGAAGCTCCAGCAGTTCCTGGAGCAGCCGCCGGTGGAGAGAGGCCTGCCTGAACCAGAGACCACCATCCCAGAGGCCGTCACCATCAAAGCAGATGGAAATCAGAACGGCAACACGCATTCAGGCGAAGATCATTACAGCGACAAAGAAGAAGGTAAAACAGGGGTGATGGGTACTGAAACAAGCTTTTTGCATTTTCACTTTGAAGTAAACAAGTTGTTATTGAGTAAAAGTCGCACAAGCTCAAAACTGCATTGTTGATAAAAAAGAAGAAAAAAAAACACAATTAAAATTTATTTTATTGTTGCTTCACAAATTATGTAGAATATGTGTAAACATGATAAACGCTACAAGCACAATGACATTCATTACACAACATTTAGGCTATTAGAAATGCCAAACATTTCAACAAATCACAAAAAAGTGAAAATTTAACTTAAATTTGCGCATATATGTATTTGCCTTTGCATGGTTGGAAATAAATGAGTTATATAAGTTGGTTTGGAATATAAAACAGAATGTTGTAGATGCTAAAAATACACTATATTGTCTCATATCAGATATATTTTGCCAAGAGAAGTTTTGATATTGATTTATTCCTACATTTTAACTCCAAACACGTAAATATAGTATTATACTTAATATGGAGACTTTTTGCACTTCAATGTATCTCAGATCATTCACTTTGAAGTAGATCAACTTCATGTTTTATGACGTTAGCAGTTCTCCCCAATGTCTTTTTGAGGCGGGGTGTGTTATTCTTTCAGACTTTGGATGTGATCCGAGTCATCCAGACATGCACATTTTATTAATAAAATGTAAACGTTCACTTGTAGTTGCTAAAGATTAAAAAGAGTTTAGTGTTCTAATTATTTATGGTTATATTAGGTCTCTGTTTAATCGTGTTTTGCTTTGTATTTGATGAGCAGAAGCTAATCCTGTACCAGAGCCAGTTCCTGTTGTGAGTAAGCCTGTTCGGAGCAGAGGAAAGACCCCGGTCACCACCAGGACCAGCAGCAGGCAGCGCACTAAAGTAAAGAACAAAAATATTAAAACATCATGGTAGAGTCTTAATTAATGCTGCTCTGTCTGAGCTGCTGTGCTCCGTAATAGTTGAGTTTTCTTCTATTCAGCAGCAGGTGGAGGAGACGGCTGTGGATGGAGGAGATATTTTAAAGGAAATATTCCCCAATGAACCTGCCACACCGACCGGAATAACGTGAGTGGATGCTGTTTCCATTAAATGTCACACAATGTCATTGCTGATCGAATCAAATACATTTTTCTAACTATGTCTGGGGTGCTGATTCAAAAATAGTGCCTCTTTTGTTTTAGCTCGTCACATTTTCTCATTCCCCTTTCTTTCAAACATATTTTACTGTACTGTCCTGTGCAGAGAAAACTTTTTTTATTATTATTAATCCAGAATCAGAGTATAGTTCCTATATCAGCCTATCATTTTCCATCTATCTAAGAACACAATTTAACTACAGAAGAGTAGAGTTTTACATGGGAAAAAAAAATGATGTGAGTGTGATGCTAACGGTCTAAACTGATTTAATAAACTACGCTACAGCTAAAAGTGCTACCGCTAGACCCAGAGATCATCTGAATGGATTTACTGGATAAACTGTATATCTGAACAGGGCTACGTGTCGGAGGCCGATCCACGGCGCAGCTGGCCGTCCGGTGAAGCCGCTGAACCTCTGGTCCGAGGAGCCTCTCCAGCAGCAGAACACTTACACAGTGACCAAGTCCTCCTTCACGGACGTTCGCAGCACAGCTCCGGCCGCCCGTCCTAGACCCAGCTGCTGGTTTGCTTTCTGGCTGAAGCTTCTGGTCATCATCACACTGGCAGCATCTCTGTATTACGCCTTCCAGAACGTCACGGCTGATCAGATCAGCGCCTGCCAGCTTTATGTCCAGGACAATGTCATCACGCCCATCGTCAATTACATCAACCTGGAAAGCCCAGCCAAGGGCGGCGAGGGCAAATGAGTGGCTCCTTCAGCCAGCTTCAGCATGCATCTACTGTCAGACTGATTTTCTAGTGCTTTACGGAGCGTCGCGCCAGCAGGGTTTGGGGAGGGAGGGATTCTGGTTAATGCAGTTTGACCTAGCAGTCACATCTGAATAGACTCGTGTTTCAAGTAGTCTTTAACTCTGTGAGCATCGTGTGTTTTCATCTTGCTTTGTGATTTTATCGTTTTGTAGCATTCGAGACGACGTAGAGAAGTGTAGTGGCTCATAGTGATCATTCTCTGCTCTGTGGCATCACAGCGAGAGGTAACGTGCCAAAACATGGCCAACACAAGCACAATTTGGTTTTAAACACATCGGGGCTCGAAGGAGGAGCCTGAAGCTGAATGTTTGCGAAAATGGTTTATTTGATAGTTGAAACGTTTTCCTGAAAAATCATGAATTTTTTATTTTAGCACGACTGAATCTGACTTTATGAAGTGTCGCTATTATGAGACAAGAGTGAGAAAATTGTTCTAGCATGATAGGGTGAGTCTCACAGAAATTATGTGGATCATGTTTCACCATAAAAAAATGTATGTTTTCATATATATATGCATTAGTCAACATTTGAAGTGGATCGGAACCTTTCATCAAAGTTGTCCTAAAAGGTAAAACCAAAATGCGTTTTTGGTTTATGATAAGTTTGATGGAACTATTTTAATCCACTTCAAATGTTGACTACAGTGTATACAATGCATAATGCAAAAAACATTTTTTTCATTACCATAATGTAAACAAAATCTCATTGTGATTTACAACATAATGCAAACAATCGCATTACTGTAATGCAAAAAAAAAAAAAAAAATCATTGCCATGGTGTGAAAAGTCATTGTAATAAATATTATGCATTACCATAATGCAAAAAAACCCCTAAAACAACACCATACTGTAAACATGTCATTACTGTAATGGAGAAAAATGACTTATGCACAATCTGATTTTTAAAACTATATTCATATTTAATCATTGACATTTTTAAAATGGTCATAAACGGTTCAGCCACAGTGTAAACTTAATTTACGTTTAAATAATAAAAAATATTTTTTTGCATTACAGTAATGAAAATCGAGTGCTTAATTAAAAGTATTTACAATAATAAATATTGTTGATTTTGTGGTGAAATGTGACTTTTTTTCTAATTGGTGTTTGAAATATGACTTTTGCATATTCTTGGCAGTTTTTGTGAGATTGACCCCGTAGCATTTGTTTTTGATGATTTGTAGCATTGCAATTTTCAAACTGCTGAACTACCACCTCAGATAATGTTTGGTTTTAGTACTAGACATATGGATCAATATTTATTTTTCTATCCAGAGCTTGAAAGAAAATGTGATCTTATGAAAGTCTCATGTAGTAAGTAACGCTTCACTTTTGGTGAGAGGCAGTCTGTTGTTTGTCCTTTTTCTTTTTAACAGATAATGGCGGCTTGTTAAACGTGTTTGTGATGTTTTCATAATGTAATGTGGCATTATAGCCGATTTTAAAACCTGTAATGAGAATTGAGTCCACCGACACATGCCTGTTGTTGACCGTAACCAGACCCTGTCTGTTATTGCTCAAACACCGGCATTCATTTGACTAAACTATGAATTATTTTCTGTGCTGTGATTTTTGAAAACAAACCTAGTCTGGATGTATTTACTGAGTATATCTTCATTTCATTCAGAGAAATACATTTGTGACAAATTCATTTACAGGGGTTTCTTTTTCTATTTTGCTACTCTGTTTAGTTTTTAACTGCAATATTTTTCTAATGTCTTCTCTAAAAATAAAAAAATACATTTTTTAAAATGAGTGAAAATATACCGAATCCACTAACAAACATCTTAGTTTTGTCCTGCTGTGTCGAAGGCAGCGAATGGCATAAAAGTCCAGTTTGCACTTTGTATTTAGGCAGCTAATTGTGGAAAACTGGTCATATGGAATGAATTATTTATCTTTGACTTGGTACAATTCTTGTGTGAAATAAAAGAAGACCATTGAAATCCCAGAGGCGACCCTTCCTTTCAGTTTATTTACAGCAAGGTCAGTTTAGGGACACGCACACACACACTTTCCAGCAAATTTACACAGGAATGTTTCCTGTTATTTCTAGGTTTGACCTTCAGACACTCCATTGCACATTTGAGCTAACTACCCATATAATCAGTCCTCTTCAGATAAACATACATACAGCATATTTAGCAATATTTTGCTGTACAACATTCATGCACGTAAATATGCCTCAATCACACTACAAAGACAGCAGACGGTGACTTTGAGTAGCATGGAATCTCTTCCGTACTGTACGCCGGAATAGCCCCGCCCCGTTCTACTATGGCGAAGGCTTGGCGAATGAATATTAATTACGTAATGTGACGTTACCCAGTTGGACGAATTGATTGGCTGAGACGGAACGTCTTAACTGATAGGTTATTGTTTTTTTTTTATTATATTAATATCAATAGCTTAAAAGAAGATAATTATAGGAAATATTGTGTGTGTAAAATGGTGTAATAATAGATTTTTTTTTTTTTTTTAAATGATTAATGAGCATCATACTAAATAGTACTACAAGATCTATGTGTGATTATTTTCCAGAACCCTGCATTTTGGTTGAAAATAGTGTATTTGGTTTAACAGACCATTTCATTTTATGTATGTGTGACCTACTATGTGTCAGCTCAAAATGTTAACTTTTTTAAAGTCCAATGTTAAATTGTTTTGCGTTCATGGAGCCTATAGTGTGCCAACTTTGTTTTTTCACTATTTAAAATGATACAATTATGCAGCATGAATAAATAGATGCGTTGGCAGGACTACTGTATTTGATACGTCGTTTTATTTTTAGAAATAAATAGATATAGTAGTGTTAGTAATATACTTGAAAATATTTTCTTTGGAAAAGGGGAAATTTGTAACACAACATCTCACATTTAAAAAATAAATTCATCTAATTGGCAAATCTAAAAAAATAATAAAAACAAAATAAATTGAGTTAAAGAAAGATGACATTTTAATTATATA
>JAUMHG010000079.1:2024171-2035476 GCA_032359395.1 Enteromius anoplus
TATAACATATTACATGCTATGAATTCCTTATACATAGCTATGCAGTGCGCTGCATGTGATGCAACACTTATTATAACAAGAGACTTGATATAAAGAGACTTGAGACTTGACTTGGAAACTAGCTCAGAGACTTGAGACTTGACTTGGACGCTAGCTCAGAGACTTGTGAGCATCTCTGATATATATATATATATATATATATATATATACAAATTTTTAATTGTTTTTTTTATTTTCTCAAAGTGACAACATACAGAGCCCATAAAATAAATGACAGTAATAATAAAAATAGAGAAAGTATTAATATGTGCATGGGAATTTTTTACGTTTACAATTTCTATTTTATATACCCTTTTTTTGTGGATCACTACCATCTTATTACGAATAAAGCGAGAGCATGGGTGCATATGAATTTATAGTGATCTACTTGCCAATTGGGCCTTCCTTATTTGGTTGTATCTCTAATATGTAATATCTATGTCCTATTTAGCACATCCTTTGCGATTTTGACTCATCAAAAGCGTGCATTGTCCTTTGTGCTGAGTTTCATGGTTCCTTGAGCACACATAAAAGTCTGTAGATAATCATGACAAAAAAAGCCAAAACATTTTGCATAATGAAAAAGTGCACCTTGAATTAAATCAGTCATGTCCGATAATCACTAAAGAGTCACTGATCCCATGAAAACAGTACGAAACTCATTTAAATTTGTAATTTTTTGTTAAATAAAAAAAAAAACTAAATAGGGGCAAAAGTAAATGCTCTGCCCTGGAAATGACATAATTCCATACTTTTCCGAACCCTGTATATGTAGTGTATTTTCAGAAGGTGGTGCACTAGCTCATCAAAATGAAATTTATTATTATTACATTTATTATTAATTTGGGGGGTAAAAAAAAATAAATACAGAGAAGCTTTGAGCAAAACCACCCTAAACATCTTGCCAGGGTGACAAAACAACACAACTCACCGGAAAAGGAGGAAAAATCCATAGACTTCCAGGACAACGCCTATAATCGGCCATCCGATGAGCACCACGAAAACACCTCCCAGGAAGAAACCGGTGGCTTTCATTTTATGCCGCTGGAAGAAGAACCTGAATGTCCGTTCCAGTCCGATAACAAACGAGAGACCTGCGACGAACAAGATCTGCAAACATAAAAAGACGTTCAGGTTTTAAATTCCCAACACAAACCGAAGCGCTCATGTTTCAGTGCTCTATTCAAACAACTTTGTTAAAGCACACACTTACATTTCCTATGGCCAAGAGCGCTTTATCAAAGAACAAAATCATTCCAAAGAAGAGGAAAAACACGCCGAAGCCCGTCAGCCCCATCCCGATCTCTGTTCAAAACACACAAAACAGCCTTTATTAGTGCTGCACTATGAATACAGAGAGAATGGCATGCAAATAAGTCTTAGACTGAGTACTTCAGTGTAAATACAAATATTGTATGCATGTACTTTTTCTTCTTTCTAATGATTTGAAAGAGTAGAGATAAAGACTAAGTAATAATAATAACAACAGGTACCATATGATTACCATATACCAGGGTATTTGCATAGTACTCCAAATCACTTCAGATAATAACATGGTAATATATCATAGATAGATAGATAAATAGGAGGCAATCAACATTAGATAGTTGTACAAATGATCACCATATATATATACTACAGTACTGATCCAGGGTACATTGCTATAATAGTAATGGTATTATCATGGTATCACAATTAATGTTATATTTAGATTATAGAGTTTTACTGTAGTAGTGATTTGATTGTACTGTTAAGAGGCCACGCCGCGTATCCTCATTCATTCCCATTCATCACTTCCACAACGTTTTCAGCTTTAAAGCAGTATTTTTAATATTTAATATCTAAACTAAGAACATTAATGCGGGGCAGAGATACTGCAAAATTTACTTACTTTGTGAGTCCGTTAACGAAATCATGTTTGTGTTGTTTATTAGCCGGTTTACTGACTGATGAGTAAAACTGTTCTGTGTATGTGATCGCCACGACACCGGAAATACGTAGCGATACTTTAAAAGTCCGAAATGACGCAGGGGCGCGCTGCGAAAAAATCAGATACTGTTTATTATTGTTATTATTTTCAATTTATTTAGTTTCAAAGCTATCTGATTATTAACACTTTCTCTCGCAATCATGCTATAGTCCCACGCAAATAATTGCTAATTTCGTTGGTTTTAATAAACGCAGTCGTTTTCGTGTTTCTGGGAAATGTAGTTTTCAGTGACATCCGCGTTCATGCTGGAATTGAGCCAAAAAACTACAAATCCCAGCAGGCGCAGTGGGAAGCAGGAAGGCATGTCTGTAGCCGGGAGACGTGTTCATTGAAGTACCACTAGTTCACTAGTGCAATAATATTAAGACATATATTATTCACAATGCTAACATCCATATTAGTGTAAAGCTGAATCAACTGTTGAGATTGTTTCATTTTGGTCTTTGACAATGAATACGTTATTTGCGATCGCTTTGGTGTTTGTTGGTTGCTGCAGTAATGTTGTGTTTTTGGAACTTTTGGTTAGGTGAGTTGCATGTCGTTTACAAATACTGCCCCTTTTTCATATTCGAGTTTAAATTCAATGCATTCGATATGCTGTCGATTCTTGCTTCTTTAAATGGTGTGTTTTTTTCAGGGATTTCCCAGGATGCGGGAATATTGTCACTTTTGCCCAGTTTGCCTTCATTGCACTGGAAGGGTTCATCTTTGAGACAAACTTTGGACGCAAAAAGCCACACATACCCTTCAGGTTAATATTTTATAACATTTGTGCATGCATTTTAATTCTAACAATTTATTTTGGCTTCTGAATTGATTAGAAAAAAAGTATCAACTTAAATAATAGTTATATGTGATGATTTGCCAAAATTCCCATCATGTTATATGTACTGTACATTTGTTTTCATTTGTACATTTTACATTTTGTTAATTTTTCCTGAAACAACCTATTATTTCTTGTTGAACAATAGGTAAACGGCAGCGATTGCCACTATTGTTTATTATATTATTAGAGGTGAGAGGTGAACAGTTTGCTTTGTCACAGTGACAGGTTGTTTGTAAGTTAGCACACAGACAGCTAATGTCTTTTTAGTGTGCATTCTGTATTTGCACAGAAAATCAGATATGATAAGTGTTGCTGCGATAATAATATAGAATATTGCATAACGTTTCACATGCAGATGTAATATACAGTATAAACTGCTCATTGTGTGTTAAGCAATACACTAGTATTCTTTTCCAAGCATAGCTGTGCAGATGTGAACCTCAACAAGATGACTTGTGTTACAGTCTTTGTGCTAAACCTAGAATCACAGGATGCATCCCTGACATTAATGGTTTAGCTTCAGGACATCAAGTGGGAATCTACAAAATTGTTTATTGTACAACAAATGAATAAAAATGATTTTGTCATTAAAGCACTGACGTTTAATTAACATATATAATTTGCACAACCTCTCTAAAGAAGTAAATTTATGTGTTGTAGACCCTGGGAATTGAAATCTTTTTCTAATTAAAAGTTATGAATTGAGTAATTAAATAACACATAAGCACATAATTTAACTAAACAAGTGCACGTTTGCCATTCTCTGATGTCATTTTAGTGATAACATGGTCACATCTTTTTTTATGTCAAAGTGCTTCATTTTGAAATATTTTTAATTTTAAAATCATTTGATTTAATTAATCATTGCTTGATCAACTTACAAATGGCACATCATTATTATCCTATTTAAATCAATGTAAAAAAAAAAATATATATATATATTTAATTTAGTGCTGTCAAACAATTAATGGTGATTAATCAACATTCAAAATAAAAGTTTTTGTGTACATAATGTGTGTGTGTGTGCTGTGTATTTTTATGTATGCATATGTAAATACACATGCATGTATATATTTAAGAAAAATATGTTGCGTTTACTTATTATATGTATTTTAAAATGTTTTTTATTGTTATGTTTTTATATATATACACACATGTGCATTAAATTATTTTTTAAATACAGTGTTGTTTTCCCTCCTGCCTGTGAGTAGTATTTCATGACCTTTGATGTTTTTCTCCTTTGCAGTAACTATATGATCATGGTGACCATGTTCTTTACCATCAGCGTGATCAATAACTACGCCCTGAACTTTAACATTGCCATGCCTCTGCACATGATCTTCAGATCAGTGAGTGTGATTCATTTCATTCATTCATTGCTTTAAAAACTGTGCCTTATCGATCTCTGTAACTTCTCATTTTGATCGCAGGGATCCTTAATAGCAAACATGATTCTCGGTATTATCATCTTGAAGAAAAGGTAGGCTAAAAACCATGCACAAAATCCTCACTCAACATTTTTTTTTTGCACATTACTCAGTCAGGTTATCACTTTCAGGTATACGGCGAGTAAATATTTCTCCATCGTGCTGGTGTCTTTGGGCATTTTTATTTGCACTATAATGTCGGCCAAACAAGTGGTGAGTGACCTTAGGCTAGATCACAAAATACTGTCTTAGTAGTTGTTTTGTATTAACAGACATAATGTATTTGGACCTAATATGTCAGGTTTGATATTTATGTAGAATGTTGACAAAGGGGCCACAGAGGAAGATGGCTTTTATGCCTTCATGCATTGGCTTCTGGGTAATATTCTCTCTACACATTCACATATTGTATATATTTATACTGTTCTTTTGAACTTTCTATTAATTTTAGAGTCATTAGATACAAAGGCATGTTTTATCAGCAGCAAATTAACAGGAATAAATTACTTTTTAAAATACAGTATAGTATGCAATTCTGAAGACATTTACTGATTATATTCATATCATTCTGAACTTTATTTTTCTTGTAAGTAAGCATGGTATTTGGTTGCATTAATGCTGTTGTGTTTCAGGGATTGCCATGCTGACGTTCGCCTTGCTGATGTCTGCAAGAATGGGCATTTTCCAGGAAACTCTGTACAAGAAGTATGGCAAACACTCCAAGGAAGCTCTGTTTTACAACGTCAGTCCCTAACCGTACATGTGATGCTGTGTTCTAGTGTGCAACATTTTGTCACGTATGGATTTTTCTGCCTTTTTTTAGCACTGTCTGCCTTTACCGGGATTCCTCCTGCTGTCCACAGACATCTACAAACACGCCGTGCTCTTCAGTCAGAGCTGTGAGTATGATTCTGGTGGGACTAATATAGCAATTTAATCATCACCGCTAAAACTTTTGGGGGCTGTAAGGTTTTTAAAAAAAATATATTATTTTTTTTTTTTTTCAAATAATGCTTACTATGGTTGGTTGCGTTTATTTGATCAAAAATATGGTATAAACAGGGAAATATTATTGCAATTTAAAATACCTGTTTTCTGTGGAAACTCATTAATGCCACAGGATAAAAAATAAATAAATAAATAAAAATATAATAATAAAAATAATATTTATATATAGTATTCAGTATTTATTTTTTTTCATGTCAGAAACGGGCTCCCATAATATTCATTTGAAATGTAATTTATTCCTCTGATGCAATGCTGAATTATTAGCATCATTACTCCAGTCCTTCAGATTTGGTGTTTAAGAAACATTTATGATTATTATCAATGTTGAAAACAATTGTGCTGCTCCATATTCTTGTGGAAACAATGATACAATGATTCAGTTCGAATTGACAAACTATGACTTTCTCTCAAAGCTCCAGTGGAAATCCCTGTGATTGGTCAGTCTGTGCCAGTCATGTGGTTATACCTACTGATAAATGTCATCACCCAATATCCTTTCATTTGTTTCTTTATATGGCCTTTTATTGGACAGAGCTTTAGAAAAACATGCTAAGAAATCTGTCTACAGTCAGTATATGTGACACTGGACCACAAAACCAAATGGAGACTTATATATCATCTGAAATCTGAAGTAATTGGTTTTCCATTGATGTATGGTGTGTTAGGATCGGACAATATTTGGACAATTATTTGAAAATCTGGAATCTGAGGGTGCAAAAAAATCAAAATAATGAGAAAATAGCCTTTAAAGTTGTTCAGATTAAGTTCTTAGCAATGCATATTACGAAAAACAAAAATTGCCATTTGATATATTTATGGTAGGAAATTTACTGTTAATTGAATGTAATCTTTACTTAATGATTTTTGGCATGAAATAATGACAAGTATCATTGGCTATAGCTACAAATATACCCGTGCTACTTATGGTAACAGGTCACATATATTTCATTGTATTTTCTTCCTTAGCCAGATAGCTCAGATATGTGTGCATCCGCGGCGTGTTCATTCTGACCACGGAGTGCGCTTCGCTCACAGTTACTCTGGTGGTGACGCTTCGCAAATTCCTGAGTCTCATTATTTCCATCCTGTACTTCCGTAATCCCTTCACAGCCTGGCACTGGGTCGGCACGGCCGTGGTGTTCCTGGGAACGCTGCTCTACACGGAAGTGTGGTCCAGCATTCGTGTGGCACTGAAAGGAAAGAAAGCTGACAAGAAGGCAGAGTAAATTTATGGAAGCCCATCCACGCCACAGAATATAAAAATGAAATGGGTAATTGCGACTCTTTATACCACAATTCTGAGTTTATCTCTCTCAGTTATGCCTCTTTTGTCAGAAATGTGAGAGATATGCACAAAATTGTGATATATAAAGTCAAAACTGTTCGAATTTTGAGATTTAAACTGAATTCTGAGAAGAAAGTCAAAAAGTTACAGTAGCCTTATTTTTTTTTATTATGTGATGGAAAGCAGCTTTTATAGTATGTATGTAAAAGAACTGTAATACCTCTTTAGCTTTGTGCGAGTGTGTTTTGTTGATGTGTGTCCCATCATTATTCATTTTTAAGTTATTCACTGTGAATGGATGAGCACTTGTGGTACATTTGGGCCAATTTTATGAGCTGCTTTTGAGCCAGGTGTGTGTGTGAGTTTGTTAGAGCACTTACCTGTAGGATTTTACAATGTCTGACCTGTTTTCAGTATCTGTTTTGCAGAAATTGTTCCTGGCACCATATTTACTTCATATCTACTTCTTCGCACATTAAAGCTAAATTAAAGTAATTAAAGTAATAGTACTCTTTTTTTTTTGGTAGATTTCTAATCAGGACTTGCAGCTATTTTTCATAATGTGTCAATGTTCACAACAGGTTATTGCATTTATTTCATCTCCATTTATAAACACAGCCTTTTTAGAAAATGCTCAAAACACACTTTTAGTTGGCCCTCTTACATGTGTCTTTGTTTAGGTGAAATAATAAAGAAAGACAGGCTATGAAACGATTATGCATAGGGCTTTTAAGTTGTAGTCATTACAGTATATCACAGTGTTTCAGTCGGGTGCGTTTCGGGGTGAGCTAAAGCAATACTGTAGAAAACTACTGCCAATATAGTAGAAAATATCTACACTTGTGTTCATGAGTCTAGAATTTGTAATTTGGCATTAATTATTTGTGTAGGATGTTTTTTTTAATCGGCTAACACAAACAGATCTCATAAACTGAAGAAAATCATGCCTTTTGTGCAGTTCTTTCAATCTTATTTGCATTTTCTGTGTGCGTGGACTATTCATTCAAACTTCATAATTTCTATGGATTAATCAATTTCTCTTAATTTACTATTAATTGTATTACCTTTATTGACATTAAAAGTACAGTCCTGTGTCTGACGGATTGAAAATACCCAGGGGTTTTCTACAGGTAATGTATTGTGTCGTGAATTTACACTGTACAACAATTTATTTTTCCACCAAAATACATAATTATTTTTGTAGTACTCCCTATCTATTTAATGAGATTGTGTTACAAAAAGGTGGTTTCTCAATTGTACATTTACATTTTTAGGAAGAACAATTTAAATTTTTTTACTTAAGCTTATATGCTCCCAGATATTGATATTGAGTTGTGAAAATTAACTCATAAACCTATTTTCCACCAAAACACAATGTTAATATTTAACATTTAAAACGATTTAATAATATTGCTCAGAAAGAGTACGCTTTATATATATTTAGTGCGGAATAAAAAAATAATAATAAAAAACACTTTGAATAATAATAATCGCCTCATGTATTATTAATGTCTTGTACTGTTAGCCACACCCCCAAGTATTTAATACTACCAAAAAGCGGCAAATTTCAATTTCAAGTACTTCCAAACGTAAATAAAGCGTGTATGCTCTCACATATATGAACAGATAACATTTATTAATAATTTTAAACGTTTATTAGCTGACAGAAATAACTGGAGGTTTAAATGACCGCGGGGCGCGAGAGAGGGAAGGGCTGAGGTTCTGAACATCCCGGTCCTTAAGAAAAATCTTTTTATCTGTCCTGTTTCAATAATTATCGCGTTAATCTGTGTAGATATACCGTAGATCATCGAACTAATGGGGGGCAATGGCAGCTCACGCCACGTTTCCTTCGGCGATGATGATGATGAGGGGGTTACTTTCGTGAAGGGCATTAGGGTAAGTGTACTAAAAACAAACTTTGCGTTAACTTCAGTGATTAGGTCTTTGAAATGAATTAGAACATCGTGTAAGCTGCAGGTTTGTGGAGACTTGAACAAAATGTCCTCAAGAGCATATAGCTTATGTTAAATATAGCCTACGTACAGGTCATGCATGTTGACCTACTGCATACTAAACGTACATACTGCACTTAGACATGACCTATAGCTTTACAAATCAACTACACTGTATACTGTATACTAGTGACCGTATATGCAACCTCATAGTACTAAATATTGTAATGGTGCAACCACAGTAATTACATTTTTTATAAAACATGGCTCAACCACCAGATTTTTACTATGGTATTTACCATGTTTTTGGGTGTATCCCATACCATTTGTTTACCATTCCTTGAAATATATCAGTGGCATTCTCAGCTTCTGAACCTACTACTGCAGTAGTTTCTTTCTAATTAATGTAATTCCAAGTATCTCCCAAATTATAAATCGCAAGCAGTACTGTCTAATGAAGATTCATGCTTCCCAAGATCAAAGTTATTCGAGTTCTCAGTGTGACCGTTAAACACAAACTTATAGGTGATGGAAAATGGTTTTTAACTTCATTGTGAAACGAAATACTTTGCATATTTGTGACCCTGGACCACAAAACCTGTCATAAGGGTTTTACTTTTAGATTTGTCATCTGAGATCATCTGAATGAATAAGCTTTCCATTGATGTATTGTTTGTTGGGATAGGACCATATTTGGCCAAGATGCAACTATTTGAACATCTGGAATCTGAGAGTGCAAAAAGAAATCTAAATATTGAGAAAATCGCCTTTAAAGTTGTTCAGATTAAGTCTTTAGCAATGCGTACTACCAATCAAAAATTAAGCTTTCATAATTGCAGTCTGAAATTTGTTAAATATTCTTGTGATTTTTGCCATAAAAGAAAAACGTATTTACCCTGCTGCTTATGACCGGTTTTGTTTTTCATCTGATGATAAACAGCTATCACAAAGAGTGATTGATCGTATGAAGGAGTCTCCACCTGTGCCGTACCTGCAAGCTTCAACCAAATCCTCGACCCAGTCAACAGCTCCTGTAGTTCCTCCGGTTGAGCCATTGGTACCAGGTGAACATCATGTACCCATAATCCCTCATCCTCCCTCATATGCCAGTACTTTGGTTCCTGCTTCTTTTTCAGAGGAAATAACACCTCTACTAACTGAGGAAACATCTGCACCACCTGCACCCATCGTTGTTGCTTCACAAGTACCAAGTGAACCTGCTCCTTCACTACTGGATCCCAATGTTGAGCCCCTAACACCACCTCCTGCCATAACCTCTGAACCTGTAACATCGATAGACACCTCTGTTGAACCTGTAATTGTATCTTCTGAACCCATTGGACCCATAGAAACTCCATCATCTCCTACTTTAGCTGCTCAGCCAACGTCTGGGGAGTCCATGGACTTGCCTGTTGAATCTGAGGTTTCAAGTTCCCCGATCTCCATACCTGCTCCCATTCAGTCTGTCTTAGAGGAGTCTGCTGTTTGGCAGTCTGAAGTTGCTTCATCTGTGGTTTTGCCCAATGAAATCCCTTTTGAAACGCAACTGGGCCCAATTTCCACTGGAGAACCTGCAGTTGAGGAACCTGTTGTGCCTTCATTTGTTGACCAACTCGAGGTCTGTCCACCACAAACACATGTTGGTAAGTTCATAATCTGGCTGCAAAGTAAATTCTGTAAATGCTTCTGTAAACTGTATTGTTGCATAACTCTATATATAAACTTGGATATTGGATAACTTTACCTGCATACATGGTGCATTCATGTAAAGTGATGTGTAGCTCAACTCAACTGCTTGATTGCATGTGTTAACATGCACTGATTAATTGTTAGCAATAATATCTATAACACGCATTTAGAAAATAAATTGAGTTTAAGAAAAGTTGAATTTTCATTTAAACTCGGTTGTCTTATATAAATTAATGGAAGGTCTTCATGCATTTTTTCTGTTTAGGGAATGAGGAAAAGCTCAGAAAGCAGATCAGAGACGATCTCCAGAAGCTCCTGAATGAGGAAATGAAGATGGCAGAGCATAACATGCGACAAGAGTAAAAACTTTTAGATCTCTCAGCAAAATACCCAAGAGTCTTGACATCTTAACAGCGTTTACTGTGTGTTTTCATAAGGCTGGAGGAAGAGAAAGCTAAATCGAAGGCCCAGGCTCAAGCTGCAGCCCGACTCCAGATTCAGCATGAGGTTCAGAAGCTTCTGGAAGAGGAGAAGACATCCTATCAACAGACTCTAGCAGATGCCATTAGAAGGGAGAAGTTGAACGTTCAGGATGAGCATCTCATAACTCAGTATCATGTAAGACAGCTTCTGCACACAGTTGTGTTGTTTGTGTATGTGCTTCTGAGTATCAGTTTCTTAACTTCTGCCTCAGAACAAAAATACGCTGGTATCACACTATAAAAACCATTTGTGAACCAGGACCACAAAACCAGACACAGGTATGGCAATGGTATATTTGTAGCAATAGTCAAAAATACATTGTATGGGGTAATATATATATATATATTAGGGGTGTAGCGATACGTCGTATCGAATTGAACCGTTTGATACGAGGCTTTCGGTTCGGTGCGCATACGAACCGAACGATTCAGAAAAAAAAGAAAGAGAATAAACTGTGAAATATAATGTTTTCAGTGCTACACTTAACAAGGCAGCGCAAACGACGGGACAGGGAACCAGCGTCTGTTCCTCCCACCCCCAAACAGACGAGAACCAGAAACACACACATTACAAACTATCACCCGCGGCATTCAGGTAACGTTA
>JAUMHG010000079.1:2050465-2061557 GCA_032359395.1 Enteromius anoplus
ACTGTACGTATTACTAAATATATATTATATACACAACTGTTTCATTTGTGCAGAAAATCAGAATATCATACCAGAACATCAGAAATCAGACACATTTTCTTGCTGTTTTAATGTCCCTGATGATTTTACTGAATCATCTCACTGTATCTGGCCGCTCTCAGTTGCCTTCTGTAATTTTTCAGCCTGAGTTCATTCGCTTCTTGGACAAGATACCCAGACGGACGCAGAACGCATAAATTAGTTTTGCCATCTCATAAACGTTGAAGTGGTCATTTTTTACCTCTTGCGTTTAGTCAGCAGTTATACTTCATTTGCATTGTCTGATCATGTCGTGAATTCCCTGCACTGCAGCACAACCCACCTTCATGCAAAACAATAAAAACAATATCGATTTCCCTGCTATTCTGTCTGTTAGTCAGTACACAAAAATATCCCTCGCTCAGCATATATGCCTCACAGATATATGGAGTTACAGTCAAACCAAAATGTATTCAGACACCTTCAACATTTCTCACTTTATCACTGTATTTGCTATACACTGTAAAAATGTGTTTGCCGGAATTCAACTGTAAAAAATACGGTAACCATGTAAGGTTTTACGGTTCAACACCGTTATTTAATTTTTAGTTAAATAAAATAAGTTCAAACAAGTTTTTTCAGTTCAATTTGAAATTCAATGCAGGGAACTCTGGGAATGTCAGTTTACGGGTTTTCCCTGTAAATTTGACAGGAATTTACTGTTAACCATTTAACATTTAAAAGATCATAATAGAAATGAAAGAAAAATCACTTCAGCAAAACATGATCAGGTTGAAATTTTATTCATTCGTTTTACTGGTAGTCCACTGTATCAAGGATTTTGGGGTATAGTATATCACATTTTGCTTTTTTAAGGATTGTGTTTACCGACAGTGGTTTCTGGAAGTATTCCTGGGCCCATTTAGTAATGTCAATTAGGGATGTCCCAATCCGATCACATGATTGGAAATCGGGCCCGATCACGATTTCAAGACTCGATCAGAATTGGACATTACCTCCCGATCAAGACTCAAATATATATATTCTCATCATTTTTTAACACATCTATAGTTATGCGGTGGCACAGAATTAGACATCTTGACTCCACACAGGAACATCAACGCGTGCGGCATGACATCGCTTTGTTGCAGAGACGCTATTGGTCTAAAGTAGAACACGGAAGCAGCTTGAAGCGTATGTCTGCGGTCTGGAGGTATTATAAAGCTGATGACAACAACATTTAGGGCTGCACGATGATCATCGCGCGATATGTATTGCGCATCCTGTCAGTAAATCCAGTTCTGTAATCAGTGGAAAATTCCTTCAGGTGTGCGGTCTTACATTGAGCCGCATTCACTACGCAGAGCCGTTGTGCACTGATGAGCTGCGCAAATTCGGGTTCATTATCAGCGGGATTTTATTGCGCGATGATTATCATGCAGCCCTAAAACATTGCCATAGCAAACTGTGAGATATGCAAACTTGGGATTGCAAGAGGTGGAAAACAAACCTGAGAGTTTGAAGAGGAGAGAGAAAATGTTCAGCCTTGCCTCTTACAGACAGAGATTTCTCCAGTTTCTCTGGATCTTTTGAGGATGTTAAGCTCTGTAGATGATAAGATTTGCAAAGCCTTTGCCATTTGACGTTGAGGAACGTTGTTTTTAAATGATCTTTTTACCCACTCTTCCACAGATTGGAGAGCATCTGCCCATCTTTATTTCTGAGAGCCTATCTAAGACATGCCTTTTATTATTACAGACCGAATGTCAATTAAGTTAATTAGTGGCTGGATGTTCTCCCAGCTGAATCTTTCAAAATGTTGAAATTTTGCATCAAATTTGAAGAGCCTGTCCTCCAACAAAAACGACTCTATAGGTTGTAGGTAAAGCATATTTTACTAGGTGTAATTCATACGAATGACCACACCTAACCCCACCCCTAAACCTACCCATTACAAAAATTGTGCAAAATCATGAATAATAAGGTTTTATGAGCACATGCGTTTTCTATGTTCAAACCCATGATCACGTCTCATCTTATAATGCATCGCTCTACATACTGAGCTACACCAAACCCCTAAATAGTGAGGCAGATAAAATAGTACAAAACATTTTTATGCAAATGTCCTGTTACCGATAGGGGTGCAATTGTAGTATACGCTCTGATGGGTCGAATTGCACTGCTGTTGTATGAATGACCTATTCGGGCGTATTGGTTGGAGGACATGTTGAATTTGAAATGAGCTACATAAGTGTAAAGGATCTCAATTTAAACATTTGTTCTGTTATCTGTGTTCGATTGTGAATAAAACATTAATTTTATGTGGTTTGAAAGTCTTTGAGGTTTCATTTTATTCAAATGTACAAAATGTCCCAACATTTGGGTTGTACCTGAACAGCTGAACTTCTTCAAAATAAGTTTATTTTGTTATGCTTCACTGGCAGATTCATGCATAAGAATTCACTAATGTATTTTAGTTATTCCATCTTTGCAGTGTTGTTAGCACCAGTGCTCCAGCAATGCTACTGTCACCTTATTCTGGATATCTGTGAGATTTGTCCTGTTTTTGGCAGGGCAGGTGTGAGTGGTCTGGTATCTCCTGTCCTCGGCTCTCAGCAGGTGGAGGCGACTGCAGCAGGTGTTAGCGCGGAGGGTGGAGAGAAGCCGTGATTAATGCCGCGGTGCCCTTTACTGTTTCATAGCGGCAGGGCAGCATTAGCATTCTAAACATGAAGAGCAGCCAGTGTGTGTCTGATGTGGCAGGAAAACAGCAGAACACACGTTTACTCAATCTGTTTACACACACACACACACACACATGCACACACTGCAGTTCTGCAGTGCTTGTTTACCTGCATGCTCCATTTGCATCCAATTTTTTTTCCCTCTCTGAGAGCATCTAGTCTGTCAATTATTTTACAGACACTTGAACAGGACATGCAAGCTGTGACTTTACACAGACAAACTGTGGCTCAATTTAATTTGCTTTTCCCTTAAAAGGCAATAACAAACCTGCCCTCCTTCTGGGAGTCAATACTGAAAGCAATCCTTTAAGTACTTAATCAATACGGTTTCTGTGGCATCATTGAGAATTAATGTCCTGAGAGTCCTTGTGTCCGATGGCATCTCTTCATCGATGGAAACATTTTCCTCATAAAGGAATGAGTCAGATTTATCAGCTAGTCATCACACTTTGCAACATCAACACTGCAAAAAAACTGCATCGCCAGTTAGAATATGTGACAAAATACATTTGTGCAACAATACATAGATTTTCTGAATATGCAAGTGTCTTACTGCACTGGCAGATTTATTTCACTGACATTTTTAGCCTGTTAACAATTAAGATAAAATGCACCCATAATAAAAATGCATTGTCTAAAATCAAGTCAATATCTAATGCTTCAGTACATCTTCATTGTTGATCCTTTTGATCTTTCATTCAAATTCTAAACTCTACTCCTCACCGTGTATTAGGATGATAGAGACACACGTCCTCTTCCAGGCAGTTTCCTAACATTGCATGTTGATTGCAAAGTCCTTATTATTTCCCTGATGGTGGAAATGGATATTTTCACTGGTCTTGTTCTTTTCCTAAATTTTTACAGCATATAAGAAATATATTCTTTGGTTTTTCTCATTGTGCTGATGATTAAGGGAATTTGGGCTTTGTTTTCCTTCCTATATATATTTCTGTGAAACCAGGGCTGGATATTTTTTTATGTTCATAATAACCCTGGAGTGCTCAGAATTGTGAATATGAATGGGAATATATTTCAGAGATATTTGACACATAAAAAGAGGTAAATAAATGAAAAACATTTATTTCATCATGAGTTTCTCTCTCCATTTTCCATAGTTTTACTTCAATGGTAGGTTGGAATTTTGTACATTTTTTAAATGAAAGAACAAAAGGATAAAAAATGCAATTTAATTTTTACAGCCACCTTTGCAAAGATTTACCAAGGGTGCCAATATTGGTGGAGGGCACTTTATAATATGAACCATATATATATATATATATATGTGTGTGTGTGTGTGTGTGTGTGTATGTGTGTGTTAATTTTTCAAATGTATGTATGTTGGTTTATATATACACAGTACACATGCATATATTGTAAACACAAACTTTTATTTTGAATGCAGTTAATTGCAATTAATCTATGAATATCCAATTCGCAGAACAATTTTTAAAAATACATTTAAAAATATGTATTTAAAAATACATCCAAACCAGGGGGCTGTTCCATAAAACAAGATTAGAGTACAAGCCAGGCTAATTTTGGTTAGTCAGGCTTATTTTCAGTAGATTTGATACAAAATAAGTCAGACTGACTGAAATAAGGCTGGCTTATTTTGTAAACTTGTTTTATGGAACAGGCCACAGTATAACCAGTTTATCCGAAATACAGTCAAAGACAGTAGCATTGTAAAATACTGTAACCATAATTTCTTTTAAAATGTATGTATTCATTTAGTCATTAAATCACAATGTCTGTTCTCAATCGCTGAAGCACTGGACACTCTTACTTTTCTTGCAAGTCACTATAAAAGCAGTATATGTTCTTTTTAAACTCATTTGAACCACCATGTTTGTGTGGGCTGTGATTAAAAATAACCAGGAAGTCGTCTTCTAGGCTAGTTAAGAAACCTTGCAGTGCTGACACCAGCGTCAACAGAGCCTAGTTAACAAGTCTTTGACTTCTTCATTTCAGCAGATATTAAGGAGCGAGATGGTCCCAGCAGCGGTCTTCCTCCACGCGGAGGCAGTGAGTCAGTGTAAAAAGCTTGTTCACGGCCCCTGATTCATTCTCCCAGCAGGCTCGGACAGAGCCCATAAACGCTGCTGAGAACGTAATCAATCTGAGTGCGTGTGTAAGCGTGCGGCGTGTCAGCCCGAGAAAAATCGACTTTTGAATGCCTTTATGCACATCCGTGAGTTTAGCGTGAAGAAAGAGACCAGGCTGTTAAAATGAGTCATTAGAAATCACAGTCTTTTGCTGTGACGACACTTTAAAATAAGGTTATATATGTTAATATTAGTTCATGCAATTACATCAACTAATACCATTACATTACCGTTACTGAATGCAATTATATTAACAGTAATGCAATAGCCAAGATGAAAAATGAAATGTTCATTTCTGCAAATTACAAATTTTTAATATTAATATTAATTTAATATATTTAAGTATTTTTATGTTTTTTGACACTAAAAGTAACTGTGAAGACACAACATGCAAAATACATATTTGAATAATAGTATTATTAATTGTATTATTACACCAATGTGTCAGTAGTTAATGCAATAACCAAAATAAAATAAATGTAAATTTCAGCATAAGCTAATGCATTTTAATTCATTTTAATAAATTCTACAGATTACCATCAAATCAAGTATAACGGACAAACATGAATTAAAAATCAGATACGGTTTATTTTAGATATTAATATACATATTTGTATAATTGATTTACATAGTGAGATATGTTAACGTTAGCTCATCTATAAAAAACTAAACATAGTATAATTAGAAATTAGCATAAACCTAGATTAAAGCTGTGATTGTGATTCACTGTTAGTTCTTGATACCTAATGCCTTAAATAATGTTAATGAACTAAACCTTATTGTAATGCGTTACTGATTTCTTTGTGTTCTCCATTCCAAGACCATTTCCAATCCATTCCGATCTGATTCGTTCCATCCAGATCCATTTCATTCCATTCCAGCTGCATCATAATTCGTTTCCATCTTATTCCCTTCCAGCATGATCTTTCATTTCTTGCCTTTTCTTCAGTTCTTTTCCCCCTTCGGCGGTCGCCTTCGTGGCGTTGTGAAGTTTTCATTAACTCACAGATGTCTGTCACAGCTGCCTATGAGTTCACATTAATAACCTCCACACACACTAACCATTTGATCATCGCTGGCCCGCAGCTAATGACCCTCGCCTGGCTTCACACCATTTCATGACTGTATATGGCTGGAAAACACACAAGCGCTCTTTACTGGAGGCCTGGCTGAACCTTGAAAGCAGCAAACAGCAGAGCGAGTAGCGAGTAAATAGTTTTGCAGAAACTTCTCGCATCAGAAGTAGAAAAGGAATGGTTGTGGGTTTGTGCAAACTCTTTTACAGATGATACTGTTATCATTTATTCATCCTTGCGGCCAGGATGAGCCAGTCATGTATTGCTACATTTCTCCAAATCTGATGAAAGAAATAATTTTTATTTTCATAAACTATTCTTTAAAAGGAACACACCACTTTTTTGTTAATTTTAACCTCTTAAACAGTCGAGTTTTACTGTTTTTGAATCCATATAGCTGATCAGTAGCACATTTATCTGTAATTTAGCATAGATCATTGAATCTGATCGGACCATTAGCATCACGCTTAATGATGCACTTTTAGTACAATGATATCAGGCACAATGATATTATGCAGAGCCTTAAAATAGGCATTTTCAGGTGCTGCGTGATATCATTGCGTCTGCTTCAACCATGGTACGGCTGGCAGTTCCTTGATTATTTCACCGGAATGAAAGTATAGTCCCTGATCCCAACTTTTCATTTTACATCAGTCTTAGTACATGATGTAACTACAAAAGAGTCAAGTTTTAAATAGGAAAAATATCAAAACTCTCTGGTCATTTTTAAGCGAGATGCTAACGGATTCAATGATCTATGCCAAGCTACAGCTAAAAAGTGCTACCGCCAGACACGGAGATCAGCTGAATCATTTCAATAAAGGTAAAACTCACCTGTTTAAGTCTAGGGGCGCTGTAAAATGGGTCTATTTAAAAAAAAAAAAAAAAAAAAAAAAAAAAGTGTTGTGTTCCTTTAAGATTTCTTTGGATGTTTTTCTTTGGATTGCGCACAGGTGTTCACTTTTAGACCAGGATATTTAGTTAGAAAGTTAAAAGTTTTTATAGTACTTTATGGCGCCTACAGCCTTTTTGGAGCTTGAGAGTGGAAATATTGTGTTGCATGCAAAAGTGCAGCAGGGACGTTCTCTGAAACATCTCCTTTCAGTGCTTCATGGGAGAAAGTTAGTTTGTAAATGTAGTCAATTTTAAGGCAAACTTGTCTCCAAAAGGGGGTTCTCGCAGTAAGAAACCATTTTTTATTCCACAAAGAATATTTCAGTAAACATAAGAACCAATTTTTTAAGCTTGATGGAGGTTAAATGTCTTTCATGGAACCATCAATGCCAATACAGCATTCTTGCTGCCTGGTTAATCTGTGGGATTGTTAACTGTTTGCTTCGTGACTGAAACAGTCTGACTCCAGATGATTGAAGTGAATGAGCTCGCATCATGAAAACACTTCTATCACGGGTGTCTGTGTTTCATCATCTGGGTATTAAACGCGCTGTTGACGCATCCTGTCCAGCGTCAGCGTTTACATATAACTGGAATTTATGACTTTGAAACAAGAGCCAACTAAGTTTTATTGCCTTTGGATGAGTTTTTTTCTCTCTCTGTGAGAACACGTGGACTAAGATGGTGTTGAATCCTTGTCTCGTCTCGGCTGGTTATTTCCCCATCCATCACCTGTCCGGTGGTCCTTGTTTACGATGGTATCTCTGCCCGTTGTTTGCTTGGAATCGATGTGAGTAATCACACAAGAGAAGATTAACAGCGATGTGACTGAAAGGCCTCGATATCTCAACATCCTCATTAAGATTCGCCTGCAGTTCATCTACGGGTAATCGCTAATGAATGCCACTCCTGTAATCGTTTCAATAAATTTGCTATGGCGCTAAATACAGCATGCAAACAGGTCACAGATCACTCACGTATATCCTCTTTCTCATGGCATTAGTGTCGTTGATAATGTAATCGCTGTGGTATCTGCGAGCATCATCTTGGTCATTTCCGCCAGGAAATGAGTGTTTGTGGCTGATCTTGTTTGCCGATGTGGGTCAGGGTCTTAATAAGCGCGCTCGTTTATGAATTTTCAGCAGGTGAAAAACACTGTTATCATCCGCTGGATTTATGTGGCCTGGTAAATTACATTTAAATGAGTAATTATTACATTTATATTTAAATGAAAACAATGCGGTTATTGGCCTGAGGGGTTTGAACGTTTGATCCTCAATGCAAGGCAGTCGGGATCCTGTCCTGGGAATATTATTGGGTTATGATGATTGTAGGCCTGTGGTAATGTTCATATGCTATTTTATAATTTATTGCATGACTAATGTATTAGCTTTTATTAGTTTTATTCAGCCCTGGCATTAAATCTATCAAAAGTGACAGGATATGCATTACATAAATGTATACATTATACACAGTATATACTTTATATTGCTAAAAGACAAAAAAACAAAGCAGCACAACTGTTTTTCAGATTAAAAATAATCACAAATGTTGATCTTGAGCAGCAGATCAGTACATTAGAATGATTTCTAAAGGATCATGTGACATTGAAAAATCAGTAATGGTGCTGAAAATTCAGATTTGCGCCACGGGAATAAATTATATTTTAAAATATATCCAAATAGAAAACAGTTGTATAATTTCAGAATTGTACTGTTTTTTTCACCTTACAAATATATCCTTTGTGAGCAGAAAAACTTTCTTTCGAAAATATAAAAAAATCCCACAAATTTTGTTTTTTATCAAATAAATGCATCCTCCTTCGTGAGCTTATAAGAGACTTATTTCAAAAACATTAAACATTTTGTATATAGTGTATATACCGACAATTATCTCCTCATGTCTGCACCAGAGTGAGTAAATCCTCTGTCTACTTTTTTGACTCTTTTATCCGTTCTGTTCTGTCTAAGCCTGCTTTATCTCTGTCCGTTATCTCTGACAGTGGCTTCTAGCCCTGTTCAAGCATTTAAACATCAATGGGCTGGATTGCCTCTTGTGATTTGACTCCGAAGAGGCTGACAGTGACAGAGATGTGCAAGCATCCCAGCAGAGGATTTTATCTGCAGACACAGGTCAAGTGAGCTGAAATACACCCTTTAATGTGCCTTTAACTGCCACTGGAGACAGCCAGCGCTTTTAAAGAAGAGCTAATCGCTGGACTTGCCAGGTTCGAGACATCAGAAAATACATTCTGTTTTGGTTTTTGTCTGTTTTCCGTGGAACCATGTGCATGTGTCTATCATGTGCACATTTACCTAAGAAAGACTTGCAACAGGACAGGATGTAGATTTATTTGTGAATGATTCATACAGTCGCAACGCAAACACAGTCTCCAGTGGTTGTTGTCATTGTTAAGCGGAGCACATAGACTTCGTCTGATCCTTCTCTCACTCGCTTCCCATTATAGTGGTGTAATTGCTTCTAATGAAGAAGTCTGTGTGCAGATGCAGGCTCTGATTAGCCAGTCGCACCCACTGACATCTCTCTCACACACTCATACATACACACTTCATCTTTAAATGTTCATTTTGTTAGTCATTTGTTCCGCAAATTGCTCCTCTCAGAAGAGCAGATTCGTAATGAGCGCTGCCAGTGAAGCAGTGACTGCCTGAAGTCAGTGTGAACTAAAGTGCACTGGAAGGCCTTAGTCATGCAAATCACCGCTAGTTTAATGGAAATTATTGCTCATACTTACACTTAGTGATCTGTACAAACCTTTAACAGTGAAGTTCATCATGCGCGTCATCTTTTAGAAGCCCATTTCCGCCACATAAGAAGTAAGCATGCTTATTTCATAAGCTGTGTTTATTGTGATATAAAAAGTCAAAGTAATGGGATGAATTCATAATTATGACAGACTAAAATTGTGGGAAAGGTTGGATTTGTGACATTAGAAGTGATCGTTATGTGAGAAAAAGTCAAAATGTGATTTTATCTCATAGTTATGATTAAACTTTTCTATCTCAAATACTCATCCTAATTATGTATTTTTATTTTATTTCTACTGTCTCACTATCACTAAGTATCCAAATTTTCTTTGTACTCCCACTTTTTAAATTGTATCTCATAATTTAGAATTTTATGTCATAATTAAGATTATGTCAAATTCTCCGCTTTCTAACCTCAGACTTCATATCTCATAATTTCTTCGGTTTATCTCATAGTTATGATGTAATAAGATGAAATTATAAGATGTGAAGTTTTTCTGTTTAGATTGACATACAAAGTATTTACTGAGGTTATAAGTGGAGAATATGACAAAACAATCTTAATAAAAATTCTAAATTATGAGATAAAATTTTAAAAGTGGGAATAAAAAGAAAATTTGGATGGTCGTAATGAGACACTAGAAAGTAGAAGTTAAACGAAATACATAATTATGACTAGTGTATTAAAAAGTTTTACATTTGAAGTCATCACTATGAGATGACTATTATGAATCATAACTATGAGATAAAAAAGATGATCTTATAAGATATTAAGTCATACTGTTTAAGATTGGCATACTAAATCTCGACGGAGATTAGAAAGTCAAGGATATGACAAAAACAAAACTCAGTTATGACATAACAATATAAATTTATGAGGTAAAAGTGGATGCTAAAATTGGGATACTGAGTCATAAAGAGACAATCGAAAGTAGAAATCAAACGAAATACATAGTTATGGTGAATATGGTGAAACATAAGCGAATAGGAACTGTCAGACTTACTTCCTCTAGAAACTGCTGCGATTCGTGTGTATTGGTACATATTTGTGTTTTGCAGAAATATACAGGCACGTATTTTCAATGAGCTTATGTTGCAAATCATAACTATGAGATAGAAAGTTGAAATTATGTTTGACTGCTAAGTCTCAACTGAGATTAGAAAGTCAAAGTTATGACACTAAATTATAACAAAACGTATGGTCATACTTTCATAATTTACTTTTTATCTCATAATCAAGCATTTTTGTCAATTATTCATAATTATGGGTTATAATTATGACATATCTTGTATCTGTGACTACGAGACCTAAGTCTCAGTATATACTGAATCCTATTTATTTCTCGTGTGGCGGAAATGCACTTTAACCTCTTACACTCTGGGGCTATTTTGGGGAATTCCGCCTGCATCTTTCCTACCAAATTAAAAAGGGTCCCATACCCACATGCAGAGGTGTATATACAAAAGATCGGTATCATTTTAAAGGA
>JAUMHG010000079.1:2061586-2077103 GCA_032359395.1 Enteromius anoplus
ACTTTATTAAAGTAAAATAAATATACAAAGTGATTCATATCTACATAAAATAGAGATTCTAAGCTTTCAAATGGTACAACATATGGGGTTATTGGTGCATGCAAAGGGTTAAAAATTCAAGGCACACGCAGAGTTTAAGGGGTTTTAATATCATCATGTGTTCTCCAGATATAAATGATTTAGTTTTTTCTGTTGAATGAGCGTTACACCTGCTAGATGATGAAAAAGAACATTGATGACATTTTAGGATCATTTTATTCAAATCCCCTTCGGAGTTCCTTCAGAAAAGGAAAATAGCCCATATGAAAGATGCGCTAGCCATATTGCATGCGATCAGTGTTCTGCTATATTAATACTTTGATCAGTGCGGTCTGTTTCGGGTTTAGATGCTAACCGCATCAGCTCTCAAACGACTTTGTTATTGGCCGCGCGGTGACAGCTGCTGATTTGAACTGTCTTCTTTAATGTTGCTCCTCATTCTGGGCTGTATTCCCATCAACTCGCAGTCCTTGACAGGAGGACACGCTCGGTGGCAGCACGTCACCGGGCACGCATGACTTCATCAGCGCTCCGCTTCAGCGCTGGGGAGCTCCACATCATGCATAAACATGAGCTGTCACTATCACAGCGAGGCTCCAAAGAGCCCGAGCTGCCAGCCAAAAGTGGGACTGCGGACACATGCTGCAGTGTGTGTGTGATTTGGAGGAGTTTCAGGAATGTGGAGCTCAAGGCCGTGGATTGTGCTCACAGTCGCAGCGGGTCAACACACCGAGAACACAACCAGATGAAGATACTCCCATGCATCTCTCACACTGTCCTGATACCCTTACCAAAAAATATGATCTGACTGCTAGATTATGTAAATGACCAGAAAAAGATGTACATTACTGACATAGTATGTGGTAACTATGAGATTGAAAAAAACGTATTATGAGATACTAAATCATAGTTACAAGATCTGAAAGTGAAATTGACAAATTAAAAATGATAACAATCAAAACTGACAAAAATTCAAAATAGGACATAAAAAGTCTATATTATGATATTTTAAAAAAATCATTATTTGTCCTACTAAGTGATGATTGTAATATGTAATAAATATGAGATTTTTAAAAAGCCCAGATTATGAGAATTTCTAAATCATAGTTACGAGGTCTAAAGGTGAAATTTTCATAAATTAAAAATTATGAGACAAAGCCACAATTATAACTTAAAATGGCCTAATGGATCGGTACTTGGGCTTGTAACCCAAAGGTTGTGGGTTCGAGGCCCATGTCTGGCAGGGATTGTGGGTGGTGTTAGTGAATAACCAGCGCTCTCTCCACCTTCAATACCACGACTCAGGTGAGACCCTTGAGCAAGGCACCGTTCCCCCACCTGCTCACCTGTAAGTCGCTTTGGATAAAAGCGTCTGATAAATGAATAAAAAATTTTTTTAAAAAAAGATCCAAAATTGGACATCAAAAGTCTAAATTATGAGATAAAACAAGTTTCAGTATTTGACATAGGCCTACTACGTGATGACTGTAATACATTTTTAAAAATGATGGTATATTGTGTCATAATTATTAGATAAAAGCTCAAATTACAGATACATAATCATAATTATGAGATAAAAAGATGAAATTAATATTTAAAAACTTACAATTATGAAATACGAAGCAATAATTCTAAGCCAGAACTGACATACTAAATGATTATATTAGAAAAATAACAAAATTATGTGACACTACGTCATAATTACAAGACCAAGAAAAACTAACTATGAGATACTTATTCATAACTAAGAGATAAACGGATTAAATTGACTCTAAAAAAACAACAACTGGCAAATTAAGTCAAAACTGAGATATGTATAAAATCATACTTATGAGATAAAAAGTTGATTTTATGACACGTTAGGTGATGATTATGATATAAAGAAATGGAATACTAAGTCATAATTATTAGATATAAATCCCAAATTATAAGATTCAAAGCCATAATTATCAGTTATGGTCAATTATCAGTCAATTATTATAAAAAACTGTCGTAACTTAAAAAAAAATAAAAAAAAATATATATATATATACTTGAATTTGATATAACAAGCCAAAAATCATAGGATCCTAAGGCTATTTTGAGACAAAAAAAAAAAAAAGACATAAAAAGGTGAAATTATAAGATAAGAAGCCATATGCCTTAGGCATAAAAGTTGACATACTAAGTCATAACTAAGATATTGAGTCTAATTTATGATAAAAAGTCACATTTTGTAAATAAAGATAGGTACACAAATCAGTCATAATTAAGATAAAAAGCCCCAAAAATGTGGGCTATGACATAAAAAGCCATAATTATATATAACATAAAATAAAATGCATAATCATATATAACATAATTTTATGATATAAAAAGTCAAAGTAAAATGGCTGAAGAACAATCCTAGACTTACTTCAAAGTTCATAAAATGGAGTAGGTGTGACGGTATGAATGTGTGTTTGTATTTTATCCAAAAGTGCAAACTGATTTTACATGATAACATAGCTTATAAACAGTGGTCAAATATTGAAGCTGGAGTCTTAAATCTATATAGTTGTGTGAGTATGCATGCATCTTTTAATTCTGTTGGAATGTGTATTTATGTCTTGTTCAAATCCTCCTTAAAACCTAAAAGGGTGCACTATGGCGTACAGTTCAGACTGGATCATTTCAATTTCATGAATGCATTTTAATTGTGTTCTGTCATTAAACGGTTTGAATTGTTCAGAAAGCTGTGCTAATCTCTGATACGTGTTCGTTTAACAGAATATTTACACCAAACGGGTGTTGCTGTATAATCTCAAATATTAAAGTGTAATAATTTGCTACTGATATTCGACCCCTCCATTCTTTCCATCTCCAAGCAGTCAAAAATCAAAAAAATGTAAGTTGCGCTTTGCATTTATTAATGGTGAACATCAATAATCATACTATTTTAGGATCACAAAGAAAAGTTAGTGTATAGTTTTTGCTAATTGAGGATGCATTGTGTTTGAGCGCCGCCTTGTGGTTCTACACAAATAAAACACTATACACTGCACTTCCACCTAATGTCATTACTCTACAATAGCAAACCTGCCATTATAAATACGATATAAATCCCATAAATACGAAGATTTAAGTAAGGAAGGAAAAGTTTATTACATACTCAAAAGGTAACATTCTCTTTTATTCACTATTATCACAGGTTAAATGTGACATTTTGTGGCTGTGCCCTCTAAATAGTGTGTGCTTCATTATTGATTCCAGCTTCTCTACGTCAGGAAACTGAAGACGGACAAGGGTTTAGGGTAGCGAGTTTAAAATTTTATTTATAATATGATACAAGAATAGTTTGTGCAAGAAATGGATGGTAACGTGGACCTGTACAATATTAACAAAATGTATTTGTAATGTAATCCGCTGGCAAACACACAAAGCACAACACTCAGTTGCTCAGTTTGGCCATGATTGTGTCAAAGGATACATCTTATCAAGATATATATATTTTTTACACAACATTTCAGCTTGTATACATTTATTGGTTTATACGGTTATATATATATATATATATATATATATATATGAATATAAAGTGCAAAAACAAGAACCCTTACAGTGAAGGCATGGCCCTGAAGTGCTGTATGTGACAACATGCGTGTCTTTGTACTCGTGCGCCTATGTGTGGGACTCTATCCGTGTACAATATGGCCGTACGGATAGACGATCACACACACACACTGAATATGGCCTAGGCTGGACTGACGTCATGTGAAATTCAACCCCTTTCCAGCACATCGACGAATATGCAATTCAACATCGTTCGTCTATTTGCAATACATTTGAGTCTGTGCAATAAGTTGAGTTATACAAATACAATTAATATGAACAGCTGAAAAAACAAGCCAACATCTAGATTTCCCCTTTTTACATTTAAAAATAGACATTATTTGTATAGTATCGCTCCTTCGGCCTCAGTAAAATAGCACCACAGGGTTGCACCTTTCAAGCCTAGAAATACAAAATTACCTGATAGAAGAACTGAGCGTTGTCTTGCTTTGGAAGAGTAAGGCGTTTGCGTCGTTTTTGAAGGATAAGAAAAATACAGAAGCACTGTTAGTTTACTAGATTACATCTTATATCGCATATAATTATATGATTTGCCTTTCGTTCATATATTTTAATGTCATTTCTCTTTCGCGATTCTTCTCGCCAAAAAAGAAGTTTTGTTATATTTGTTTCTTTGCCTAAAGCAAGCACGTGTAGCATCACAGTTGCGGTTTATCAGTCTTTCGAGAGAATGCGCGTCGGTGTCCGTCTTCTGCTCATCATCCAGTTTTTTCCTGTGACAATCCTTAGCCTAGTTTTGCTGAGAGCCCTGGCAAAATGGAAAGGAATATTTTTATATTTTAATAATCATTGTCAAAATTCTCATGACCCCAAGATTTAGAAGAAAAAAAAAAATCTATTGTAGACCTAAACTCAGAATTAAAAAAAAAAGCATATAAAAATTTGAAAAAATCTGACCTCAGCATTTAGAAATAAAGGTCAAAATGATGAGACCTGAACTTAACATGCAACACAGTAAGACCTAAACTCAAAATTCAGAGGAAAAAGGTCAGTATTGCAGGATCTTATCTTAACATTTACAGAGGAAAAAAAAAACTCTAAATTTTAAAGAATTCTAAAGAATTAATTTTATTACGTACAAATCAAGCAATTTTCTTTCAAAAGTAGATGCACAAAATTAACAACAATCATGCCAATTAAAAAATTCTAACCGAATTTGTTCTCTTGCGTTTCCAACAATCAGGATTGAGACGTTTCTGCTCCTCGGCCAGAGCTTTGGCCTCCATGGTGTACATCCTCCTCTCCTCGTTCTTCATCTTCTTCCATTTATCGCCCAGAATCACGCTGATGGCTCTGAGTACATTAGATATCGAAACCTCACGTAAAGACAAATTTCACTTCTGAAGTAGAAAGTACTGCTGTCAAATGATTAATCACGATTAAATAATAATAATACGATTTTTTGTTTACATAAAATACATGTGTTGACTGTGTCTATTTATTATGTATATAAAAATACACATACATTCATGTCTATCTTTAAGAAAACTTTTAAATTTACATATAAAATGTATTTATATTGTATATAAATTATATGAATATACAGCATAAATTATTTATATGTAATATGTATATATTTCTGTGTGTGTATTTACATATACATAATAAATATACACAGTTTTATATTTAATTTAGCTGCTTAGGCTACATTTATAAACTGTTTCTATATCACATCTTTATTTTACTTGATTTCATTTTATTACGATTAACGGTAAAACCAGGTTGTCACAGAGCTAATGCTACCATTAATCTGTTTTAGAGCCCGACTGATGTATCGGCAGGCAGATATTATCGGCCGATACTTGGCATTTTCCAAACTATCGGTATCTGCATTTATAACGGCCGATAAATGAATATTTCAAAAATAAAATAAAATAAAATCACACTCTTACTGGTAACTTTGATTTGGTGTTTTTGTTCAAAGGACTTTACGTTTCACATCTTAAGTTTGTATTTTTATACATTTTTATTTACCAGAACTTTAATATATTATGATGTTTCTCTGTTCGTTTGTGAAAATAAAAGAAGCAAGTTTCTTTTTAAAATGTGTTATCATATTATGTTAGTTAAAACTCATAAATAACTGCAAATAAATAATGTTAGGGAAAGCTGTTCATGTGTTGTTGCGCGTTTCTGAAATTAAAAAATAAATAAATAAACAAATAATTAAAAATATCGGCCGATATATCGGATTTTAAAACCAACAAATATTTGTATCGGTATTGGCCTTCAAAATCCTTTATCGGTCGGGCTCTAATCTGTTTGCTCGTGGCACATCACACACCTATTGTCTTTGCCGGGGTACATCTGTGTATATTCCACCCTGTACTTCTTGGCAAAAAGCATGAAGGCATTCATTGGCCGCTTGCACTTTGTGGGTGTGGCTCCAGAGCTTCCTGAGGCGTGGCTGCGCTGTGATTTGCTGCTGGGGGAGTGATAGGAGGAGCCGAGGGCTTCGAGTTTGTCGCAGTCTGGACTCACAGCGCCTCCGCTGGACTGGGATGCCCGGCGCTGGCGTGCCATACTGCTCAGAACGTACACGGCAGAAGAGTCCAGAGGGGTGAAGTCATAACTGTGCGGGGTGAGACAACAGATGATATCAATCTATATTTGTGTTATTAGGAGTAATTAAATAAAAAAAATAGGATCTATAATAGTAATACCTATAGGATCATCTATAAAAACTGAACTAAAACTTAAATTAAATAAGAGACTGTAAGTTGCCAACAAGTAGCAAATTAGGTCTTAAATGAAATATGAAAAAAAAATTTATTTTGCTTAAATAAATCATACTGACAGTTAACCATGTAATTTCTCATTACCATAATCTTAACATTAATGTGAAAAAAAATGCAATTATATGAAGTGTTTGCACATCATGGTAGTGTTTGTTCTGTTGTCTTTAATTTGTTTAAATTTTTTTTTAAATGTTGTTCCATAAATTTTATTCTATAATAAAAATCACCCTTGAAAAAAAAGTCATTACAAAAAAAAATAAAAATAAAAAAATACATGGATACAGTCTTTTAATTTGAACATGAAAATACTGTTTATATTTCAGGGAAAATAGCTGTTTAGCTGTTTAAAAAAATGTAGGCTTTTGATTTTGGAGTTTAATGTGACCTGGGCATATTTTTGAGATATTCCCTTCCTAGTGTTATTTAACTATTATTTATATTTTATTGTGGCATTATTGTGGAATTTTCTTTTTTGTTATAAATTATTAGTTCCCCTTTTATTATATTATTGAATTTGTGATTGTTTATTAGTCTGTGTTTTGTATATGGGACTCTAGAGCCCTAAGAGTCATAAGGGGAAAATGTTAGGAGTGGACACTATTTGGCTGGGACAAAACTATTTTAAAATCTGGACTCCAGGGGTGCAAAAAGAAAATTAATAAATATAAAGACAATCAAAGTTGCCAAAAAGAAGTTCTTAGCAATGCATATTACTAATCAATATATTTATTTATGGTAGGAAATTCACAAAATTTCTTCATAGAACACAATCGATATTTTGGCCCTTATTGCTACAAATCAGCCTGTGCTACTGATGACTGCTTTTGTGATCCAAGGTGACATTTCTCGTTTTTCTTTCAATTTTAGTTTTAGCAATTTTGTTACTTCGACATACATTTCAATTAATTACCAAGATTTGTGTTTTTCTCTTTTTTTTATTCATTGTATTGTATTTCAGCCTAACGAAAACTATTATTAATAGTGTTAGTTGTCGTTAACAATAACAACCCTGGTACCTCCTAAAAGTGTCAAAAACGACTGAGTCATCACAGTTGATGGCGTCGCGGTGTCCTGGGGGCAGACACAAGTCTCCAACCTCCATGTCATAGCAGGGAATGCCGTGCTGTACAACTGTAAGGCTCGGGTAGAAAGAAGACCACCCTAACACACGTGCACAGATTAGATTCAGATTCCCAAATCACATTTACCTTTTAATGATACTGCATGGAAACAGACTTCTGCATTTACCTTTATTTTTTACAAAAAACGGGTGATCCAAACTGCACTCAGCTGTCAGGAGCCCCGCTTCAGATGAACCAGGGTCAAAGGTTAATTTCAGGACAGACTGGCCAAAAGACACACTCTCCTCAAAGACCACCAGCTTTAGCCCATCAGAGCCGTAACTCTGCGAGACAAACAAACTTACGTTACTTGGCCGTTAAGATTTTTCAATGCAAAACAAACTCATCTACATCTTGGATAGCCTGAGGGTAAGTACGTTTTCAGTACATTAAAATGTGGGTGAACTATTCCTTTTAAAAGAATGACATCAATACCTTCATTGGGTTGGACTGTGTTCTTGCCTCATCTTCTGAATCTTCATCCGACTCCATCACGTCCTCGGCATCCTGCCACTCCACATTCACACCTTTGTGGAAGCGCAGACGTGTTCCTGGAGGGAAAGGACAGAGGCAAGTGTTTGAAAAGACATCTCCGTATATCAAAAGACAGTGAAGTTGAGCCTAAACACTTCTGCTCAAATAAAACTAGTTATGTAAGACACAAACATGGGTGTGAGGACCAGAATGTGACTCAATGGCCCACTGTGACCCACAGACACGCCTGTTTTCCCCTTTTACTCCTGCTGCTCTGCATTTGTGACAGCAGAAGGTGCTGTTCACCACATTTCTCGAACTCAAAAACTGCCATCACAATATCAGCTGTGTGTCTTTACCTTTGAGAAAGCAATGCCAGGCAGTGGAGGGCCAGGAATGGGACCATCCCAGGTCATCATCATCGGACAGAGACGACATGCAGAAAATGCCTGACTCTGACTCGCTGCTGGCCTGTAAAACACACATAAAACAGCCTCAAAGGTGTGTACTATATGTTATTTATGCTTTAACTCTCAGCCAGGGTCTACAATTAACAGTAAATAAGATTAGTATGCCATGTGGCCGCTAACTTTATTAGCAACCGCAACATAATGCATGCTTTCAGTCGACCTGTAAGAATGATGACATACAGCAGATACAATTATACAGAGAGATTTACTTGCAAACAGATTTATCTAACTAAAGCTATTAAAATTACTTTTCATTAATTGAAATAAAGCTATTAAAATATACATTTGATGGGGAAAAAATGTAAAAAATAAAAAGAACAGAAATACGTTTAGCACTAAAATTATTATAACTGAAATAAAATAAACAGAGATATTTTTTTAATGATTCAAATTAGTTTGAATAAAGATGAAAATTAAAAAATTAAATAATATAAATACAAATAATAAAAAATAAAATTGAGACTACACAGAAATGTTAAACAAATAAAAATAAAGCTGATCAGAATTTTTTTTTTTTTATTATAAAAAAACAAAGCAACATGACTCAAATTCAAATGAAAACCAGGGTTATTACAGTTATGGACAACCAAAACTATTCAAACCAAAACTAAAAACTATTGTTTATTGAAATAAAGTGGAAATAAATTACATTTAAGTATTATATTGAAAAGCGTTAAATTATGCTTTATGAATATGTGCATGTCATCATTTACTGAAACCTAAATGACTGACACTTTAACACAAAAATAACTGCATGACACATGATGTAATTAATATATATATATATTATGGATGGCAAACTTTCTCATTTCACTCACCATTGGCAAGTGTGGCAATAAGTCTATTCTGGATCTTGATAACAGCATATACAATTCTCAAAAACTCTTGAGCCATTCATGAAATCCTATTATAAGTGTTTGCATTTGTTAAGGCTCGCAGCTGTACCCTGGTGCGGCGGCGTTCTCTCATGTGGCTGCGGGCGGGACTCGGGGCGCTGCTGGAAGACAGAGGGGGTCTAGCGTAGGAATGTAAACTGCTACTGCTGGAGAAGATATGGACAGGAGAAGACCTGTAATGAAAATGCAACATCAGTACACCCCGAGCTGTGCAATTCACATTCAAGTTCAACTGCACAAATGCCAGGATTTTCTGACCGGTTGTGTGGGGCGTTCTGGAGCAGGGGGCTTTGAGGGCTGGTGGCGATGTTGGCCAGCTCGGTCAACCAATTTGTGTGTGAAATGTTGCCCTCAGGCCTGGAGCTCCGGCCCTCGACGGGCACCTCCTCGTGATGCGACACGCCCGGGGCCACCTGGAACACGCCCGGGGTCAACTGGTCATCCTGCACCTCCTGCAGCTCAGGCAGGTCATCTGCAGAGACCGGAACGGTCATTGCAAATTGTATTTGGAATTGGAAATTAGATTTTTTTCGCTTTCCGGAAGAAAACATGAGTGGCAAATCTAATTACCGTACTCCATGTGACTATCGTTAGAAGGGCAGCCAGGTGAGGAGGGCAGGCGCTCATTGCATTTAAGCAGATCGAAGGCCTCGTCCATACCTGAGCTCTGTGTCTGGACTTCCTGGACTCTCTGAGGGACCGATTGAGTTTTCACTTCCCAAACCATATTATGACATGTCAGCTGGGCAGGCTGTGAATGCAAGAGAAGCGTTAAAGTGAAAGCAAAACGGGTAGGTAATTTCCAAACCAGCTTACTTGCACAGGTTTTACTTTGTAGGCATTTGTTTTGACTTAATGAATGAAACGAACGAATGAATGAATGCGGGACAACACTGGAAGAACAACTGTTCTGTTGGGTGGACTATTATGCAATATATTCTTGGCCACTGTTCGATCGCACGTCGAGCGCTAGTAACATTGATTACACAATCAAACGAGAAGCGAAAAGGCCTGAATCCTTAATAATGCGAATTCCGTCGTGTTAACGCGTTTTGTTCGAGGCCCGTTTATGTGAAGCGCGGTCACGTGACCCGCATTGCACGCAAGGCTTGTTTATAAACTTTCTGGGACTTGGCGCATGCGCAGCGCAGCTCATTCATTCATAACTGCGTAACAACGGGGGATCAATAACAGCGAAAGATCGCGCTAGAAAATTCTCCATAACTTTCGATAATCGCGGATGGAAGTCCCCCCGTTCGATCCGATCAAAGACACGTCCGTGTTTATCCGAAGAAATCATTATTTTCGGCCATTTCTGCTCGCTCGACGGTTTCAGTTTTTTCACACAGGAAGAAAATAAGATTTTTCTGCACTCGCGAATCAACATGAACTAAACAGACGGAAGCGCGTAGCTGTTTTGGTATATAATTGATATTTTCACACCTATATTGTCGTTGTCAAAAGCTGAACACGAGAACAATACGGCTGTCGCAACAACACGAAAGTCTTTGTTTGAAAAAAATCCCCCAAAACTCATTAACAACTGCGGTTTTTAATAAAAACACGTCTTACACACACAATCCAACCGTCAGACGTTTGATCGATGTAGAATGATTAAGATAAATGCTTAGAAATGAAATCCAATGTCAACAGCGGGAGCTGTAAACAAAAGAATGTCAACAAGTTGAGACATGGTACATCGAGTCCTTCCTTTTACCTCATTGTAATGAATGGAGACCCTGTTTTCTCCTGGGTTTTAACGAAAAAACACGACCGGCTGTGTTTAGTTATTGTCGCTATGGCGAGGTAGAGAATTACTAAACCACAAGCAAAACAACAAACGTCACAGAGAAAAAAACCCGTCAAGTAAAAAGTTGTCATTTGCGATCGAAACAATGAATGACAGTCTTTTTGCTCCTCGCGGCTTCAACCATCAACGTCTAAATTAGCCGTGCAAAATAAAGTTCATTGACATTACTGTTTTGTTTCGTGGTTATATTTCAACAACTTTTTTTACTTACCAAACCTGTCGCCATTACCGAGTATCTCTGGCATTCTCACCGAAGGCAGGACTGATTACTTTTAGATCTGGCCTCCCATTGGCGGAAACGCACGTCAGTTTGGTGAGCTCGAAGCGCGATTGGCCAGTCGCTCGCACAGTGGGTTAGACATGGATGGGTTTGTTATTGTGTTTGTGATTGGCCGGTTCTGCATGCCCGTTACATCAGCCGTGAATCTCATTGGTCAATAAAATGAAAGACCCCCCTTCTTTGTTTGAGGTATTTATTGTCTTAAGACGTTGTAAACAAACATTGGTTCTTGCTTTTGGGTAATATTATACCTCACTAAAAGTGAAATATCGGATGGTTTGCCACATAAGTACAGATAATAGAGAATGATATTAAATTTAAAAAATAGAAGTTTAATATTTGATGGCATTTCTTCATGACATACGACGATATTCGCATATTATGCACTAATGAAAATGAATCGTTTGCAGCATAAGACTTAGCTGTAATAATCACAACATGACGATTTTAAATACAAAATTGTTCTTTATTTGAATGGAAAGTCAAATATAACTGACGGTATAGTACTGGGCTCTCTTGCACCAAGAGACTGTAGACCTTTGATCCATTTTCAGGACATAAAAAGCATTAGCGACTTCTCAATGCGGCAGAAATTCACACAGAAATGGTACAGAATGAGCACTCATTGGGAATTAAAAGTCTTTTTTTCCCCGGTGAAGAGGGTGGAAATAGTGTAAAGTTACACTGACACACAGATATGGTTTAGGGATTCACTACAGGTTAGTTTACCACTAGACAAACCTGCGGGGATCTACATGGGAAGAGGTGATGAAGGCTAAGCTGTTCATATTAGAGGTAGACAGTAATGAATTAAATAATGTCTTATGAAAAAATGGATACTACTAGTAATGCATATGACTTCCTGTGAAGCAAGAGATCCAATCAACAAGGACAAACTTCTCATACATCAAGAGATAAGAGAAAAACAGTGTCCAAATACTGCATAAATGAAGAATAAAGCAAGCGTTTTAAAGAACATTGTCAAAAGCTACCAGAAACAAGGTAAACGTAACTCAAAAAAATATACACAGGAAAAGAGAGGAATCATTCAGACTTCTTCAGAGAGAGCAAACGACATTGATAATGTTTCGAGCATCTAGAAAACCAATGTGAATGTACAATTTGTGCATGTTGAATACATCTTAATTCACTGTGAATTGCTTTAGTTATTCAAAACAAATTTAAGAGGTGAACAATTCATAAAAAAATGTGCTACACTATTTTAAAACTGATGATACACAATGCCTGTATCAACTATTCTTATGTGACAGTGAGGAGTTTCTCTAAAAGGTTGTGCAAAAACAAGAACTGAAAACATGTGCAACCTCAAGTTCACCCAGAAATGAAAACTGTATTCACTCTCAGGTCGTCCAAGATCTAGAGGAGTTTGTTTCTTCATCAGATTTGGAGAAATGTAGCTCATCCACATCTTGGATAGCCTGAGGGTGAGCCGCTCCATTAAATTAGGCAATTTCATTGTAATCAAGTATTTTTCTATGCATCTCTGTCTGCTTTTCTCATATCGTATTCTCAAGCAATTCGAAATGTTACTAACTCATGGAAATGTAATCAAACTCGAGTATAAAAGTCAACGTGAAACAGTTTTCAACTCATTTCACTTCTGTAATCCGAAGCATTCATGAGTTAAATAGGATATTCAACAAAAACAATAACCGGTAGGATCTGATTTTGTTCATCAGAATTGATTGGCTCTTTCATACCAGACGACATTTTTGACTCAATCTGAAAACAAATTGCAATTTTTAATACAAACTATTGATGTGCTCCAAGTAAATATGTTCAGTTTAGTTTTCATGTTGACTTTACACCCTGCCATTTAGTCGTTATAAATACTTATTCACATTTTATTGTAACAAGAAGCAATTCATGAAGCTCATGTTTAGTCAAAAATGGCTGCTCGCAGTAAAAAATAACACTGAAAACATTGACAAATGCTCAACAGCAGATTTTAAAATTCAGAAGTATAGCTTTAAAAGAATATATTAACATATTACTGTGCTGTATATGGCATAACAATGCAGTCTTTGTGTGGACGTCACACGTAAAAGAAGCAGCATGTGAAAGAAGCACAGAATTTTCGATAAACACACCGGTACCAAATCCCCAAACCAAATAACCATGAGGAATCTCCAATAAACCTCGAGTACCCTGGAGGCTTTTCACATCGGAAAAAAAATTAAGATCATTGACACACACTGGAGTTTCACATCTGTGAATGCAAAACAATGACTTCAAGCTCATGACCTATGTTAACACGATTTCTCCACCATGATGACAGGCCTGTACTTACCATTTTCTCATCGTTTCATGTTGCATTTTTAAGTTTGCGATGTTTATTGATTAACTGATTTCATGCATTCGGCTCCTCTATTGCGATGTGACTCCCGAAGAGCGTGATCAGCTGCTCCTCGTAATTGGCTATGTTTCGTTTCATGATGTCCATGCAGGGGCCTAATAACCTCTCAAACGCCTGCACGTCCATTACTGTGGAGCACAAGGTGAATGATCACATGACCCACCGTGCAGCTGCCACGCATTGTGTTGTTTATCATTTATAATGCATTACCTAAGCATTTGACGTTGTCCATGGCATAAGCAGAAGCCGCCCGTGGCTTGTTAGTGACGAGCGCCAACTCGCCGAAATACTGGCCTCGGGAGCATGTGGCTATTTCCACCTCCTCATCTTCTGTATCGTTTTTCGACTAAAAAAAACAACATGATGTAAATGCACGTGTAGGGCTGGGTATTGAGTTCGATACTGTTTATTTACCGACCGAATTGCCTCGATACAACCGAGTACCGAAAAACGTCTCATCGTTCGGTACCCATTTTCGATACCTAAAGGGGTTAATCTCATCAACATCAGTGAGCCAATACGACTGCAGCACTAGCCAGTGTGTGTGTGTAAAATGGCCTTATGTTATTTCTATCATTTACATGACTGCACGTAATTTCCGTCTCTACAGTAAGTTGTGCTTTCTGTATCGCGCACAGCGCAGTTCCACACATGCACACACTCACACAAATTAGCACACTCCTGCTTTGAAATCTTCATTAATTAAAAGACAAATGTTTTATGCCTTAAAAACATTTACAGAGGGGAAAAATGATATGGCTATACGTCCAATCCAGCCCGCTGCCATTTTGATTCGAAAACGAGGCTGTGAGGGTAAACAGGAAATCTCAACAACTAGACATGGCTGTGTGGACTACAGACCTATTGTGTCTTCCTCCTCTTAAGCTCCACTGTCTCAAATATTCACTCACTGCTAATTAATGTTGGCTCTTTTTTCTTTATTTTATTGGTCTTGATGTTTCAAAATGACTCGCGTGTGCCTTTTTTCAGCGAGCCAGCGCAAACTGCCATGCTGTCATACAGGAATGACGGGGATTCCTCGCTTAATAATAAACATTCTAATGCATATTGATAATAAAATCAAATAAAAACAATTAAACACAAACGAATGTCTCATTAAATCGATCAATTAAACACATCTAAACCTACTTTTATAGCCGTTTTTCGTGTTAAGAATGACAGGTTGGATGCCACAGACTTTTTTTTTACATTAACTTTAAGACTGCAGAAAGCCACCCTGCTTGTTTTCTTTTTGATTTCTGTTTGATATTGTTTCCTTCCATGTGAGTTTACTTTACACCGTAAACGCTGTCGCCATATACTATCTCCTGTCAGTATATACCATCTGGGTGGACAGAGGATGTGTGCAGAATGTGTGAAATGATGTGTTATTGCTTTATTACGGCTAAAAGATCGACATTCGGGTACACAACAATACACCACAGCGAACGCTGCTGGTCTGCTACTTATCCCTCACAGACTCGTTTTCCAATTAAAAGGTAGGATAACTACGACGGAGTTTTAGTGCCACAAAAAAAAAAAAATAGAAAACTATGAGATTCATGTAGAAACAACGAGAATAAAGTCATAATATTACGAGATTAAAGTCGAAATACTACGAGAATAAAGTCGAAACTACGAGAATAAAGTCATAATATTACGAGATTAAAGTTGAAATACTACGAGAATAAAGTCGAAACTATGAGAATAAAGTCGAAATA
>JAUMHG010000079.1:2106384-2116384 GCA_032359395.1 Enteromius anoplus
GTTTCGTGTTCCATATGGAAACACATTATATTATCACCAACTTTTAATGGCGGATTTAATTGTCCTTTCATACTTATAAATATAATCAATATATTTATTATTATGGAATTTTTAATCACAGAATCACAGTTAAAGATAATTTTAACAGAACAAGACAAATCTAAAATGACTGATTACATGAAAGAATTGTATTCTTTCACGGAAAACATAGTTAATCGTGCTAAATCAATGTATGGATTAAACCTTAAGATGTTATTAACTTGGGGTACATCTGTTGGTGGACTTATGATACCATTAGATGAATTTATTAAGACCGGTAATTTTAATTTAAATGAGGAACAAAGTGTTTTAATCCTTGTTGCCGTAGCGTCATTACTTTTTTTTGAAAATAAAAGAGGAGCCGGTAAAATAATTGAAAAAATAAATCTGAATTGATTCTATTATTTGTATTATTTATTTACAATTTATCTGCTATTAACGTATTAGTAATTACATTTCATTTTATTTTTTAAGATTTGTGTATATCTTTAATTCATTTTTAGTTTGTTATTTTTAGCACATCAACTCAAACTAAATAGAAAAATGCTGCCTTGGCAAATATTTTTGAAAACTGCTGGTGTGCAGGAGCAACACTGTCCTTATTTAGATCATTAAATATATTAATAAACTTTAATAATCAACTCTGTTTTTATGCTTAAAAGAAAAAAAGACGTCAGTTTATAATATTTATACATTAAATAGAATGTTCATATACTCAAGTTGTATATGTAATTGTACAAGTAAAGTAAGTTTGTTTGTTTTTTGTGCAGGATAAGCATGCTTGAGTTGAAAATCTTTTACAAGAAAAATCACGCTATCCTTCATCTTTTAAAAAGAAGACTTTTCCAGGTCTTACAAGTAGTTTAGTCTCTCTTTTTTCCCAGCAGGCTTTGCAGGAGGAACTGAAACAGGCTCATAAACTGGCTGACATGTACCGAGAGCAGTGTGTGAATCTGGAGACGGACATGTCCCAGATCAGAGAAGAGGGCGACGTGGGCCGAGAGATCTTCAAAGTACACAAACAAACTCATAACTGATTAGCCACCCTCATGTATGCCTTAATCTTCAGCTGAACATCCTAGAATCATACAGTTTAAGGGTGAAATGCTTTTGACAGTAAAATAGTTGCTTTAAACTAGCACCTGTTTTTTTAGGAGCGCTCTGATAAGATGGCCAATCGTCTGCAGCTGATGACTAAACGCTATGAAGCTCTGGAGAAGAGACGGGTCATGGAGGTGGAGGGATTCAAGACCGATATCAAACTCCTGCGGCAGAAAGTCAAAGACGTGGAGAAATATCTCTTTAAAGTCAGTCATTTCTCTCATGGATCTCTACTATTTAAGAAAACGTGTCTGTGGCTATAAATGTTGATGCTGTGTCTTTCACTAGTTGACACTCAACGTGGGCCCTGACCAAGACCTGGCCATTCTCCATGAAGTTCGACAGACCAACAGCCGTACGGTGAAGGTCCAGAATGAGCTGAAGAACCTGAGGGCCAAAATCTACAAATTGGAGAACGACTTGAGATTCTGCTGAAGACTCGTGAGGAGGAACGATAAGATGAACTCTTAACAGCTCAGCCTTACTCTGTGCGCTTTGGTCGTATATCCATCCGTTTGTATGATGTGCAGTATGAAGAGGTTCATCACTGACTGGCTGATTCAGAGGAAAGCTGGACACCATAGAGTGTTGTTGAACTTTGTATATTAGATTAATAAAGTTTCTTTTATAAAAAGTGCTTCCTCATTTGCGACTGTTCTGAGACAATAACAAACACAACAGCAAGGCCTGTCCTGATTTTATAGCTTTTAAACATCTGAAAGCTCTCGAGACAAAAACAATACTGAAATGTTTGGAAGAGACTGTACATATTTCAGCTGACAAAAACTAAAACATATCTGATGAAAAACTAATAAAAACACGCTACGGTCATATTTCACCACACAAAACAAGAAATTGTGCATAATGCAAATAAAGATCATTTTAAAAAAACGTGTCATTAATCATTTAACCCCGTGTCAAAGCTTTACGGGTTTGGAACAACATGGAGTTACGTGATTAATGACAAAATGTTCATTCTGGGTTGAAGTAACACTTTAAGAGTTAACAGTTGAGCACATTTTCTGCTCCAGTTGTCATCAACACACCAAAAATGTGTATATTGAGATGTAGATATATAGCACGTTGCATGGTAGTGTCTGTTCTGAAATTAATTTGTATTTAAACAAATTTTTTTTTAAATGCCAGCAATGTTAAAATCTGTTTAATTGCCGGTTTAAAGAAAATATCAATGCAAAAACAATGTTTTATTGACAACTGGCAAAGTAAGCTTCAGTATTTCTTATACAATTAATAATGAAGCATTATTTATATATATATATATAAATATTTTAAAGCATGTATATATTGTTAAAATGAAACAACTGTACTGCACTGTAGTGTAGTATATGTATATATATATACATATTTATACATATACATATATATTTATACATATACATTTATACATGTATATATATATATATGTATAAATATATATGTATGTGTATGTGTATATATATGTGTGTGTGTATATATGTATATATATGTGTGTGTATATATGTATATATATGTGTGTGTGTGTATATATATATATGTATGGGGGCAAATGTGCTTAACTGTTAAGACGACATAATGCAAAAAAAATGTTATTAACATTTTGCAAAATATAATTTATGCAACATCTAAAATATGACCTGGAGATTCACTCATACACATGAAAAGATTCATCCTGAGCAAAGCGAAGCGGTGACACGGTCACAAAAAATAAAATAAAAATAAAAATCACCAGATCATTGTCTAGTTTTGTCTCATTCAAGTATAGCATTAATTTCTCAAAAAACAACTCCAAATGAGTGTTTGGTCATTTGAAATTAAAATAAGTTGTGTATATATTGCACGATAACATAATGTACCATTGTCATTACTTGGCAATAATATTAAGGGTACAAACGTAACACTCTTGCCTCGACTACGAAAACAGCCCAAATATATACACAGTCAACTGAAACCCCACATATGATAAAAACAAAAGAGATTGGGGATGCAACACTGATCGATGCACTTCACACACGTACCCTAAACCTCAGTGACACTCGTATGGCTTCAACGACGACAGAACGACTTAAACACAGTTCACTTGCTCCTGAGGCACAGAAGTGCATTGTCACGCTCGATTAAAGATCACAAACTGATTGTAGTGTTGAAACTTTGGCCCTTTTGGTGGTCTGGACTAATACACAAGTCTAGACAGGCAGCCTCGTTTCAGTCTCCGCAGAGTTTTTCGCTCATTTTGACTCAAAAAAAGAAAAGAAAAAAGGGGCGACGTCGGTTCCTGACCAGCAGGAATCAGTCTAGTGCCTGGGATTTTACAAATACCAGTATTTTCTACTTTGATTATGAGCCTTATGTTAAACTAACTCTGGAGAACATGTTCAGAAGGAGGACTTGAGTATTACAGAAATAGTTCACTCAAAATAAAACATTTGATGAGAATTTAGTTCGCTTTAAGTCTTCAAGGGTTAGATTAATCTCTTCAGGGACCAGCAGCAGTTGTTTTTTGTTGTAGTGGGTCTGTGGCTGGAGTTGATTGTGTTCACAGTGTGTGGACTGACCGCGGGTCAGATCTTGTAGTTCTTCTTCAGCACCTCCAGGTACTGTTGAGTGGCCCTGCTCAAGGGATCCGGCGGCTCCAGACTCACGTTCAGGTTCTGAGAGCCAGAGGCCGATCCTACGGGAGACATGCGGGCAGTTCCTCCTTCTAGCTCTCCTGTCACTGACAGAACGACACGAGTAAGGAAAATAAGGTCATTTCAGAAGCTGTTCTTGTTAATACAGAATACATTTCTATTTGGATTTGAGTAGAGAACCAACCAATCATAATGCAATTCTAACTTAAAAATCTTATTAACCCTGTAAAGTCTGTAAAGTATAGTCAGAAAAAAATATTTTATTAACCCTTCAGACAAAAGACAAAAAAAAAAACTTTTGCAAGCATTTTGCTTATACTCATAACAGTGAAAATGACATAAAGTACATGTAAAGATTTTTGTCTCACCGTAGTCCAGTTCCTTTGATATGTTCTTCTCCAGCTCCGTCTGCATCTGCAACAGGAACAAACCAGATTACACTTCTGACTCCATCTCATCAAACACACGTCCTAAAACTAGCACTCAGCTTGTTTTTTTATTTGTATTCTCAGCATTCATACTATAAATATTCATAACCATAATTATGCAGATACACCATGGTTTTAACACATCTGATTGGTCAAAATCCAAACACTAGTATAAGCATCCATTACCATTCAAAAATGTTGGATAGTGCTTTAATAACAAAATACAGCAATTACAGAGAAATCGTGAAATAATATTACAATTTAAAACAGCTGTTTTTTATATATATATCTTAGGGCTGTCAATTGATTAAAAATTTTGATCAAATTAATCAGGATTTTCAGTGGATTAATCATGATTAATCACTATTTCCAACTACACCTGAATCATTTTTTTTCCTGAAATGCATAATATGCATAAATAACTGGACACAGATACATAATTTTCATAACTGTTTATTAACATAGCCAAATAATGATGGTTTAAATCAAGCTGAATCTGCGCGCGCTGTTTGTGCTTTCATCACACTGCCAGCGTTTGTCGCGCGGAGCTGAACCGCGGCTTGCACTGCAGTACTACAAAATAGACTCGGCGCCGAAACTATCGCGCGCGGCGCTGCCTTGACCAAAGCATTCACAAAGCCGCTGTCAGCAAGACTCACTGTGACACTTCTCTGCAGCATGTGAGCGACACAGTTCATGTGTTTATGGCGTGTAAGATGAATTGCGGCAAGCATGTCGCGTGCACTGTCAGTTCCAATGGTTGTCGTTTTGCCCTCACTTACGTGCAACAGACAGGAACTGTTCTTTACAAGCCTCCGCGAAATTACGCTCCTCAGTTTTTAATATAGTCAGCGTAAATGACTTCAGTACCCACGTGTCACTGATGCAAAGTGCTGTTACTCCGAGGTAATTGTAATTGTCCCACTTTCCTGACAAATAATTCGTCACACTGCGCATGCGTGAAATGCTTTAAAAATGAACGTAATTAACGACAAAGAATAATTAACGTCGTAAACGCGTTATTTTTGACAGCCCTAATATATATGTAAAAATATATCTTTTTGTCATCATAATATGTCACACGATCCAATTTTTATTTTTATTTTTACAAAATTTATTTTAAATGTAATTTCATTCCAGGATTTCATTAGTATAATATCAAATCAAGAGCGTTAAACGCCAGGGCCCCCCAAAAATCATCCTAATCATTTACACGTTTATTTTAGTATGAAAAGTGAAAAACAAAAAAATTAATAAAGGGGTTCAAAATTTGACCAGTAAAGCTACAGACATGAGAATAGCAAAGCATGTTATATCACATATTTGTTCATAAATCATAGATCTTGTTTAGATATAAATAATTATAAAAATTAAATATAGAGATACAAGAAACTCAAGCTACTTCTGTAGTATATTAACTCTGCAGTATGTTGATTTTCTGTATCATTAAAATACCTAAATGTCAAAATGTGCAGTAAACAACCAGAGCACTATACTGCATCCCACAATGCAATGCGCTTGACTTTACCTTTCATTTCCAGTGTGATGAATGAACTCTGATCCAACTCCCAAAGATTAATTGAAATTAAATTAAATTAAAACTTCATTAAATCGAAATAAATATACTAAACTATTAAAACAACATCTACTGCATATATAATCATTAAAAAATAATTAAAAAAATAAATTCAAAATAGAATATTAATAAATAAATCAAATTGACAAAAGCGTGTAACAAAACAACAAAATTCAAAATAATTTTTTTATGAAAACAGGAGATATAAAAACAAAAGCTAATTCAAAATATGAATAAATACTATAAAAGTAAATTAATAATACTAAAATAACTAATTCTGAAGAATTTTGTTTTTAAAGACGACGGTGTACTAAAAGCTGTAATGGCACAGAAAAATCCTTCAAACTGTGATGTAATTAAACAAAATTAAACAATTTAAATATATGTCCCATAAACAGGTGTGTGAAGCCATAGAGACACATTAAAGCAGGAGTGTGTGTGTGTGTGTGTGTGTGTGTGTTCTGACAGTTAGAGATCTGCACACACCTGCTCAGGTATCAGGCTGCAGAGAGGACAGGTGAGAAACAGACTTTTGAGCTAGAAGCTGAAGATATCAGAGACAGAAGAGGTCATGAGTTCAGACAGCAGCCACAGGAAAAACAGACCAGGAGGTTATTTACTACGTTTACGAAAGGAAAGATAGTGGAAAGAGAAAATATTTCACTGTTTTGTTAGTTTAAGAATCACCACCTGACATGGGATTTGTTTTGGGTGCCTCTTCTAAAACTAACAGGAAGTATTAGCTCATAGTTAGAGTTGAGCATTGAGACAGTGTGGTGTGGGATTTGGAAACCTGTTCACAATGTAAATGAGAGTGAAAGGAGTTTGTGTGTCATCGCTCACCTTTGCCAGGTAGGCCTCTACGCGGCTGCTCTGCGATTCCCCTACCGTACCCAGCAGAGGCGTCCCGAGGCCCAGACTCCTGTTCAGGGGTCCTAGAGAGGCTCCGTACGCCCCAACAGAGCCCAGAGATGCCACATCCAAACCGCCGTTGACTATACTGCTGGTGAGCAGAGATTTACTGCGCTGCCTCTCGCTCAGGAGCTTAGTGTTGGCCTCCGCTAACCGTTCGTTCGACCTGCACAAAAACACATTAAAAAAACCCGTAAACCCATGTGACAAAGAAATAAATCAACTAAATACTAAACTAGCTGCTTTTATAAATATTATAAATTTCCTTTTTTTATATATATATATATATAATTTATTCATGTTGTTTTAAAAAATATTTATTTCTAATGAAATTTTAATTTTATTTGATTAATTTATTTGTCCTTATTTTAGCTCTGCTTCGTAAACTGATAATTTTCCTTGAAATAATCTTTTTTTTTTAATATTTCTTTATATTTTTATATACTTATATATTTTAAAACATTTATTTGCTACCTGGTAAGATCATCACTTTCTGTTTTTTATATATGTTTTAATATTTCAATAAATTATTCTGTATATTGTTTTAATATTTATTGTTTAACATATTTGCTATTACATTTTACAATTTTAGTTAGTTTTGTATTTTTGTAATTAATTTCTATTTATGTTTTAGTTTTATTTGGTAACTCATAATGATTCTCTGAATCTTCCTTATATATTATTTTGTTAATTTATTTGTACTTACTATTTTTTGTTTAACTTGCTAAATTTACCATAATTATTTACCATAATTATCTTTACATCTTTTGAAATAACACTTATTCTTTTATTTATATTTTGCTATTTATTTATTTATTCCTTATTATTTATTTAGATTAAAATGTATTATTGTTATTATTTTCTGCACCTGAAAAACAAAACAAAACACCATTACACTCAAAAAATTTTTTGTGGCTAATGCAACCAATTTCAGTTTGTGAATCTGAAAATGTGACTGAGCTGCGATTATAATGAAGCCATATTCTTAAATCTAATTGTGATGACAGGATCCCATCATGGCTCTCACCTCTCTAGTTTGGAGGTCAGACTCTTACGGAGACGGAGCTCTTCACTGTATAGTTGTTTGTATCGTTCCAGCTCTGTGCGGCTGGAGTCTCTCAGAACCAGACTGTCCTGCTGAACGCTGCGTAAACGAATGAGCTCTGCCTCCAGATCCCTGATACGCTGCTCCTGCTGAGAGCGCTGACCGGCCTCGTTAGCAGCTTTCATCTGCTCCAGAGCTTCCTGAGATGCTGCCTGCGTCTGATCAAGGAAACGTACAGTGTTATCTTATATTTTAGAAATGTGCAATATTCTACATAAACAAAATAATAATTAATATTTATATTTATCTTTATAAAAAGAAAAACTTGTAAAATAATAAAGTAATAAATAAATTAATAATAAATCAACTTTATACGGACAATTATTATTATTCTTGAAAGTAATATTTTATAATTAAACAAAACATTTAATATTATAAAATAAAATAGAAAATAAAATGCCTGCATGCAACCATGTCTAAAAATTTATAAAACACTAAATTACTCTAATTAAAATATATCTAAAATAAATAATAACAAAAATAACAGCAAACAAAAAAAAGATGCTGTCTCCATGTGAAGAGTGAAAAATAAATATTAGGAAAAATTATTCTAATAACTTTTTAAAATAATATAAGAAGAATTATAATAAATATTCTATAAAGCAATATTTTATATTTAAATAAAATAAATAGCATTCTAAAATAAAACAATACATTTTGTTTTTTAACTTAAATAAACTTAAAATAATAAAAATAATAAATAAAATAAAGTGCTGTCTGCATTAAACATAAAATCTCAAAATTAAGAAAATTATTATTTCAACTTCACAATGAAAACTTATTATAATTATTCTATATAAATAAAATATATAATATTATAAAACAAAAAAATATAAATTAAATGCCTGCATGAAACCACGTCTAAAAATGTCTACATTACTCTAATTATGCTTATTATTCTAATTAAAATATATCTAAAATAAATAATACTTTGGATTTGCATACAAATATATAACAATAATAAACAGAATGTTAAAGTGAGACTCGTGTAGCGTACCTGCAGGAAGAGGTTGACCTCCTCTAGCTTGTGTCGGATCTCCTGCCGGGCTCTTTCCTCCGTCTCCCGGCGGTACAGCTCAGCCTGACTCTGATCCATCACCCCGGCCTCCAGCTGTCTGCGCAGACCGGCCACCTCCTCCTCCAGCTGCCTCTTGCTGCGCTCCAGCTGCTCGTGGCTTCGGCTCCGGCTCTTCACAGACGAAAGCTTCTCCTTCAGCTGTCTGTTCACCTCCTCCAGCCTCGAGCAGCGCGAAGCCTCCCGCTCGTACTGAGACTGCAGCTCATCCACCTGCGCCGGAGCAGGACAGGAGGAAATAAAATGACTACATCAAGCTTGCGTACTTTAATCTGCTCTGACAGTCCTAAAAATGGCACAAAATGTTGCAAAGGTCTGTAAATGGCTAAAGCGGAGACTGTACCCGGGTCTTCATTCTGCCGACGGCGCTCTCTGCTTCCAGCCGGTGGCTCACATCTGCTCTGAAGCTGCCCAGAGGAGAGTCCAGCTGTCCACCGCCCTGTTCCCGCAGCTGCTTCTTAGCAGTTTTCAACAGCGTCTTCAACCTGACACACACACAGAAAAAGAGAAATTAGAGACATTCTACTTTTTCCCCTTTTACTTTTTCTCACTTCCATTATAATTAACATGGATAAAAAGAATAATAAGATGATTCTTTGTGCTGTTGAATATAGGTTTTTTTAAGAAATGCATCGCTTTTCAAGGTTTTTAGCTCTACATGCAGCTGTAGGTCATTCTGCAGCACTACAGCAGCACAAGCGACAGGCTTGGAGTCAGGCGATGTGCAGTATGTGTGTGTGTCTCACAGACTCACGAGCAGGAGACTCTGCATAGCGTACTCAAACACATCTACAGGTGTAGAGCTGCAGCGGTCGGGGGTTAAAGGGTCACCTGTACATTTCTTTCTGAAGGTCAGTGTTTCTCTTCATCTCCTGCTCCAGACGGGTGTCCATAGATTTCTTCTGCTCTGCAAGTTTTTTGGCCTTTTTCTTCTCGAGCTCCATCTAAAAGACAGAGAGAGGACTATTAATTAGAAACTTTGGTTCGTGAGACACACTAGCATATAAATGATCACCAATAATATTTTCATCTAATATTACAGTACATTAATTTATACATACACTACCATTCAAAATTCGGGGTCAGTACAATTTTTACTTTTTTCAGTCTAATATTCTGATATAATATTCTATATAT
>JAUMHG010000079.1:2117463-2129711 GCA_032359395.1 Enteromius anoplus
ATTATTTTTTTTTTATTAATTATTATTTTAATTAAGATACATTTTGTAACATTTTAAATAGTTTTACGGACACTTTTGATCAATTTAATGAATCCCTGCTAAATAAAAGTATTAAAAAGTATTAGAAAAATTGAAAAAACTATAAATAATAATTATTGATCCCAAACAAGTAAACGGTACTGGAATATATACATTTTTAATGTAAAAAAAACAAAACATTTATTCCATATTTTATGAAAATATCAGATGTGATTCAATGTGACACATTTTGGATGGACATTATTGTGTCTTTCTGGCACCTGATTGGTCAGTTCTCCTTTCTCTTTCTCCAGCTCAGAGAGGCGGAGTCCCAGTCGTGAGCGGCTCTTTAACTCCTCCTCCCACAGTGTTTGTGAGTCCTGGGCATTATGGGATAGCATACTCTGCTTCTGCACCTGGAGAGGCGGACCGCGATTAAAAAACAGATCATATTTTCTAGGAGCACTACAAATCAGGATTATTAATGTTAATTAAAACTGAAAACATAATTTAAACATAAAATATTTTATTTGACATAGTTGCCATGGTAACAATTTCCATTTTCATTAAGGTAGAGTATTAAAATTAAATAATCTTTGAAGCTCAATATCCCAAATCCGATTTTGTTCATATCTGGAAGGAATCTGATTTGAATGACTGTCCACACAGCGTATCGCAACTTCATATTCCATTTGTGTGTCCATAAGCGCTCTTTCATTTCTCAGAACGTGCGTCGGTTTCCATGGTAATGCCATTGCGTTGTTATGCCTACGCTAAAAACAACAGTAATAGCAATACAGATGTTGTCTTACGCATGACATTTTGTTTTGAGTATATAAATATGATCGGATTTCAATCGGATTTGGGCTGACAGTTTGAACGAGGCTAATGTGACGTTTATTTTAAAGTTCACCTCTCGGTTGAGTTGTTCTTCTAGCGTCATCTTGCTGCTCTGCAGGTTTGTGACGAGATCTTCTAGACGATTCCTGACCTGAGAACAATCACAGATGTCAATATGCAACAGGATCTTGCTGATGGGTTCAATTCACTCTCTTATCAAGTATTCATGCAGTTCTAGATCTACTTTTGATCTCAGAAACCAGAAGTGCGGAAGGTAGAGAGTTTATAATCAATGCAAATCAAAAGACAACCCTAAACCCTAACCCACCACCAAAACAGAGAAAATACCCCACTAACAACCCTACTAGAGAAAAGCAATAAAGCATACAGACACTTTATTGTTTCTTGCTCATTTCAAGAGTAAATCACAGTAAGATTTGAGGTCCTGAAGGGCTGTAATTCACAGTAATGAAAGAAGAACCAAAAAAGGGAACTGCTAGAATCCCAGCTAAAGGTTTAATACCAACCCCTCCTCCAGGTGATGAGCCTGAGAGCTGTGAAAAGAGTGACTACACCATCAGTTTACATGACATCTCCTCTCTCACTGACTCATATGTACAGTACAAGCTCATTCTGCACTGGCACAATTAAACAGAGTTCATCTAAAAGGAGGCTCAGATGACTTAAGAGGGTAAAAGGAGGTTCTGTCAGGATTAATGTCTAAACGTCTCATCACCAGCTGAGTCAGGACACTCACCGCAGCACCCTCCTGAACGCCTTTCTGGAGCACCTCAATGCGGTTGGTCTGTTGTTTGGCCATGGCCTCCAGTCTGGCGTTCTCAATCTCTAACCTGCAGGGATATCATAAATCACATGAACCACGATCAGATAACTTAGACGTTGATTACGGTTAATAATGATGGACACTTTTGTGTTGTTCAGCTGATAAATGCAAGATGATGGAGAACCAAGTGCTTCGTTTGAAAGCATTTTTATTACAAAAACTTTAAAAGCATGCAATAAATCGAATTACTGAAATATTTAGAATATGGAAATAAAATATATTATTCTAATGAAATATTTTAATATATTATGAAACAAATTATGAGTTAAATCTAAATAAATTTAGAAAATAATTTCAATGATAATATGCAATAAGGGACTACTTAATAAATACAATATACATTTTTATTTAATGTAAATGTCTTACCTTGATAGTATGCACTAAATATCATTACTATATGAATCTGAACATGAATCTAAATATTCATATAATTTTTACATTAATAATTATGCAATACATTACTACGAAAATATGTAAAATGTAAATATATTCCCAAAGTCTTTATATTAATTTAACAGAATATTCATCATGCAATAAATGGTTACCATAACATGCAAATATGACTTTAAATATTTATGTTCAAATTAAATTAATGTAAATTTTAAATACAGCTACTTAATGGCATGCACTAAATGACATTATATGACTATAAATATATTAATAAATGTGTACTAATGCTATCAAATGATTATTTGCGCATCCAAAACTTTTTGTTTGCATAATAAATATTCACACATATTATGTATATATAAATACAAACACATTCATGTATGTATTTTAGAAAAATATGTTGTGTTTATATATTAAATATATTTATGTATAATATAAAATATAAGAGATATTTAAAAATACATATATATACTCTGTGCATTTTTACATTTACATATTAAATATGCACAGTAGACATACATTTATTATGTAAACAATTGTTTTTCTTTTGGATGCAATTAATCACACTTAACCATTTGACAGCACAAATTTATACACACACATACATTAATTTTCTGTAATTTTGTGATTTTAATTCTTCACATTACTGATATCAGTGCCATTGTTGCCACAGTGCAACCTATTTTGTGAAGCCAATGAGTGAGTGTTTCTAGACCCAGTTTATACAAACGAATACTACCTCTGCACCGCCTCCTCCAGCTGTTTAATGGTTTGCTCTTTGGCTGTAGAAGCAGCTAGCGCCTCCTCTAGTTTCTGAGCAGTACTGTAGGCTTCTCGTTCCTTATCGTCCAGAGAGCTCTTCAGCTGGCTGACGCGTTTCTCAGCCTGGATGTACACTTCCTCAGACTCCTGCAGCTGCAATTGAACACAAACAGAGTATAAAAGCAAGCGACTTGTAGTGTGGGAAGTGGTGACACCACTTTTTCATATTGGTGCACTCAGCAAATGAACATATATTGTTCCTGAGAACAATACGCCGGTTAAAAACAGATTGCACTGTTAATGACTGACACCAAACTGATCAGACGGTTTTCAGGAAGTATAAGAAGATTAATGGTTACCTTTCCCTTTAATCTGTCCATGTCCTTGAGTGTGCGTGCCTTCTCTTCCTCCAGATCATTACGGTACCGTGTGTTGACCTCCAGAGAAGCCTCACACATGGACAGCTTCTTCAGACAGTCAGCCAGTTCCTGCTGCAGCTGCCTCAGAGAAGCCTGCAAAAAAACAAAAAAAAACAATGGCTTGATTCTGTTAGTGGATAGCTAAAAATAAATGTATAACCTAAAATACCTAAAACCTTTTTTATTATATGTATATAAATGTATTTTTATATGTATATATTTCACTAATATTTAATATAATATAAAATATATTGACAATTATGATTTGTCATAATCATACAAAACCGTGTGTGTGTATATATATATATATATATATATATATATTAATATAGTGACTTTAGTGACACAACAGTATGTTATTCAATTACAGTAAATGCAATAATACAGCAGTTTCTAAAGAAAAAAACACCAGACAATCTGTGTCCTCTACCTCTCTCTCAGATTTCTCCTGCTCTAGTTTATAGTTCTGCTCTCTTAGCTCGCCGTTGGTCTTCGCCAGCTCTTTGCTTCTCTCCTCCACCAGGTGCACTCTCTCCTCTCCATCCGCACGTAACTGGTTTAGCATCTCTGCAAAGTTTTGGTGCACATCTGTAACGGCTTTATCCTTCGCCGAGCCCTTGTTGAGCGCCTCCTCCAGCTGCTGTCGTAGCAGCGCGTTCTCACTCTGAGCCTGGGCTAGCCTCTCCTGCATGGCTTCCTGTTTGGCCCCGGCACGGCTGGCCTGCTCCCGCTTGCTCAGTGCCGCGGCCTCCAGTTCTTTGAGTTTGGCCAGGGCCTGGTCTTTCTCCCGGGCCAGAGTCTCCAACAGCACGCCTTTCTCAGCGACAGTCAGAGCATTGCGGTGACACTCGTTCTCCAAGCTGTTGGCGCGCGCCTCAGACTTGCTGAGTTTCTGGGACAAGGACTGGATGGTGTCCCGTTGGTTACTAGACTCAAAGATGTGCTTTTCCTGCGCCCTCTGGTGCTCTTCACGGTCTCGCTGGAGAGTGCGCTCTGCATCCGTGCGTGACGCCTAAGAGGTTACAACAATAATAAAAAGACAAATTGATAACTGCCTTCCCTTTGGTTGAACAACAACAAAAAAATGAAGCTGACCTGGCATTTCTCTGCCTCTTGTAGCGCTGCTTGAAGTCGTGCTCTGCTAGCCTCCGCCTCGGCCTCCAGTTGCTGCCTCACCTGCCTCTCGTGATCTAGTTTGGCCGTGATCACTGAGCATTCGGCCTTCAGCGCACTCAGCTGCCCGTTGTACTGGAACACGGTCTGGGCCAGGGCCTCCTCGCTCAGTTTCATGTCCCTGCGGGCGTCCTCCAGTCTCTCGCGCAGAGCATCGCGCTCCTCCGCCAGCCGTGACTCTTCCTGTCGGCTGTGGCAATGCGAGCGGTCCAGCTCGGCCCGAGCACCATTCAGTTCATCTTGTAGGGCTCTGTTTTGTTGCATTAACTCTCGCTCACGGTCTGACGCCTCTGTTAGCTGGGACATAGCCTGAGCACAGCATCAGAAACGAACTCCGTTTAGCATGAGACAAACACTTTTTTTTTTTTATCATTAAAAAAAAAATGACACAACATGTGGCCTGGCTGCAACAGAGCTCTGTAACAGTAAGTTAATGCTTAAGTGCAGGTCATTAGGAGAAAGCCTGAAAATCTGACCAATCACATGTCAGCAAATAGGATTAGAGCAATTGGGTTACACAGAAGATCTGCAGACTGTCTTTTATATGTGGGTTAACCTAAAAAATGCATCAAGTTCAGGTATTTGATTTGTTCTCAATTATGACCAGATCTGTCCTTAGCTGACATAGGGCCCGGTGCCAGGTAGGGAGTCGGGCCCCCTCTTTCCTCAAAGTGTGGGGCACCAGGACAGCCCTGATTATGACGTCATTGTACATGTGACTGTAAAGATATGAAATCACTACTTACTGGTCAACTCCATATGTGGTCATAACCCTACGACGTCACTGAATTTTGGAAGCAAAACTATGACATCACTGCATATGTAACTATATTCCCTGACAAACACTTATAGAGTAGGTGTTTGAGAAGCGGACAGCAGTACCTCATTGCTCTTGTTGAGGTTTCGGAGGTTCTCCTCCTCAATGTCCTGCTGCTTACGCAGGTGGTTGCTGAGTAACTCCTCCTGTAGGGCACGAGCACTGCGCTCATGAGACAGGATACGCTGAGACTCATCTCTGTCCTCTTCAATCTAAACACACAGACACTGTTCAGCAAACCGTGTCATGGGCTGGTTTTACCAGCTAAATCTAACAGTCTGCTGACCTGTTTGATGCTGTTCTTCAGGGCTCTGATCTCCAGTTCCAGGCTGCGGACTTTCAGCTCGGCTTTGTGACGCTCCTCAGCCTCGGCTCGCTGCTGCTCCTCTTTCCTCTGGAGCTGCTCACGGGTTTTATTATACAGCATGAGAGCGCTCTGATGCTTTTCCTGTTCCTGTCTCAAAAGGAACCTTCCATGAGAGGAGAAAGAGAAGGGAGAGTCAACGTCACAAACCCTGTTGAACTGCAGACCACCTAACACTGAGTTGAGCTCACTTCAGATTGTTCATGTCTGTTTCCAGCTCCAGTTTGAGATGTTCTAGGCTGGACTTGCTGCCTCTGATCTCATCCAGCAAGATCTTGAGCTCATTGCGTTCCTGCTCAAGCTGAGATGTTTTATCCGCCAGACGACTGTGTCTGTCTCTCTCCCTCTGGATGGTGCGTTCATACTCATGAAACATGTTCTGTAGTTTCACTACACTCACAGAGTCTGCAGGATAGACAAAAGATACAGGAGTACATCTTAATTCTGAACGCTAAATGTTTGCTGACTGACATACCCAGATAGCTTGAGTCGAGTTGTTTGAAGAGCAGAGAGGCGTTGCGGTATCCAGATACTGGAGTCTCCAGCTCCTCAGTAGCTGTGTCAGAAGACTGTGTAAGATCTTCAAAATCATCTGCCATTTCCAGCTCTCCAGTGCTCTGCATAAGAGACATAAAATTGAATACAACACACGCGTAACAAGGAGTAGGGGTCGATGCTAAGTTTGATTATTAAACCGATATTTTGAACAGATATGTATGTCTGGTGTAAAAACTAAAATGATTTCAAAATTAGAAATAAAAACGGCTCTGTAAATGCTTTAAAATTAATTTATCAGCAAACTGGTTGTGGAACTGAACGAGACTGATATACGCTTAATATCGACGCCGATAATCGGATGAACACAAATAAGTAAGTAGATGAGTAACAACTTCATATTCTCTGATGTCAGACCACAGTTTGGGAAACAAACAAACACACTCATTTAGAGGTTTAAGGCCCGGATATACTTCAAATGAAGCTCTTTTTCATTCTTCGTTTGAAGGCAAGAAAAATACGCTTGAAATAGGCTGAGTGATGATATACTGTGTCGCAATGCTTGCACATAAGCCTTTCATTTTGATAAAAACAAAAGTTTATTGTTGTGTGTTTCTGTGGCATTTCATTCATTGTATATCTTTTAAACTGGCTTCGAAAGACAAACAACAGCAGCAGCAGCTAAATGGTGTAACATGTATTTGAAACTAGAGCCCGACCGATGTATGGGCAGGCCGATATTTTCCAAACTATCGGTATCGGCATTTATAATGTCCGACGAAACACTGGTACTGGTACCTTTGATTTGGTTGTTGTTGTGTTTTTGTTCAAAGGACTTTACGTTTCATATCTTAAGTTTGTATTTTTATACATTTTATTTATCAGAACTTTAATATTATTTAATATTAATATGCTCCTTTCTTCTGTTGTGACAATACAAGAAACAAGTTTCTATTTAAAATGCATTATCATATTATGTTAGTTAACTCATAAATAACTGCAAAAAATTCATGTTAGGGAAATCTGTTAATGTTGCGCGTTTCTATGAATCGTTGACCCAAGCTTCGTTGTAATTTCTCTGTAGGCATTATTTACTTTCTTTTGAGTAATTAATTACTTTTGAGTCTCTCCGTGATCGATGGTGCAGGTGTGGCTATATCTGCGGCAGCTCAGCTATATATATAGTGAATGGAGATATTGCTCCATTGTCTGACTTTGGCTGGATGAGAAACGAACCAAGAAAAATCCTGCGTCAAAGAAGGTGGAGTTTCCGAACACACACACTGACTGCATAACCACCTCGGACCAATGGTAGCTCAAAGGTGATAAGGAGTCAAAACAAAGTTTGCCGTTTCAAACTGCCTAAACGAACTTCATTTCAGGGCCTGATCGTGATCAAATTACGTCATTTCAGTTTGTTCTTCGATATCGTTTAAAGTATATTGAGGCCTTTAACTTATCAGGACAAAATCTCACCTGTTCTTTCTTACGCCTTAACGACGGGGACCTGTCCGAACAAAGAGAATACATGGTTTAATGCTTTATCAGACAACACCAGTCGACCAGAGAGCAACTTTGGTGCTCTAAAATGAGGATATAATGCAGTATTCCCTTAAATAAATTAAACGTTATAACATGGCCCATAAGAAATCTGCCCACTTTTTATTTGTTTTCATTTATTCTGCACTGTAAGCATTACAGGTGTAATGTTCTACGGGTGCAGGCCACCCTCTACTTCTGATGATATTTCTGCTGCAACACAGCAACATATAAAATAGAGCTGTAAACAATACATTAAATTAAAAAGCATGTAAATACTGCATGTATACCTCCTGTCCTCTTCCGACAGCTCACTTAAAGTACTATCATCAAAGACAGACTCGAGGTCTCCATTATGGCGGGTCGCAGGTCGGGAGGGTTTGCCCTGCAGAGGGGGAGCTACACGGAGATTTCTGGCTTGGCTACCTACAGTTTTCTTGTCCTCCTCATCATCTTCCTCACCATGTGGTGGTGCCCTGTCAGTACTGGAGGTGCACAGATCTCATCATGAAGTGTGAACAAAAAAATGGTAACTGCACGCCCTCCACCAGAAATAAAACCGCAATGATGACACCAAAGCTTCAGCATAAGCTTGATGGCAATATTGTTGTTTTTTACAAAACGGACAAAATAAAAATAACACAATACCTGCATGACTATAATTGTTTTATAATGCATGCATATACTTTAGAAATAAAAGGAAAATAAATTTGCTAAAACTTCACAGCCATGGCTGTTTGCTGAAAGCCCTTTACTTCAAGGTGTGTTTTCTTTCAGTAATTTTTAAAATAAACCAAAATATGAAGTTCTTCTAAGTGATTGGATCACAAAAACACCTCCCTTTACATTAATCCCATCTAGTGATGTGACATATGTACCTTCTCGGACTTCTTGTCAGATGTCTTGGGGAAACACTACCCTCCCTTCCCAAAGACCTTCTGTCAGCCATCCCTTCCCGTTTAGGTTTTGGGTTCTGAGAGTTGGTGTCAACTTTCTTCCCTTTTCCTTGGTCAAGTTCACCTCGTTCTCTGGTTCCTCTAGTATCCCATAAAGCACTGGGCTGGTATTCTCCCCTCATGCCATCTGCCTGTTCCTTACCACCCTATAAAAAGAAGATATTATTTGTTGAGAGAGTTAAAAACATTCGCACTTAAGCATTACTTTCTAAGAGCAAAATTAAATTCTGCATTTAACACTACCTCTGGGAAATGTATTGATTTAGTCAACCGATCATGCGAAACATTCACATACAAGACAAAACTGAGCAAAACACCACACGATACATGTCTTCTTTTCTTATTTAAAAAGAAGCAATAGCAACACACTTCAAGCCAACATCAACAGAGAAGTTCCAGGTTAAAAATGATTGCTGGTAACTCCTCCGTTGAGACACATCATGAAAACACACACTAACACTAGTATGGCAGATCTTCAGAAAGATGAGGAGAGATCTTCAGACAGCTAAAGGAAGCGCTCCTTGGCACACATACACACGACAGATGAAGTGTGAACTGACGCCCAAGTGCGGCCTCAAGTGAAGCATTTGACACCACTGCATAAAATTAACTGATTAATATTTAACAAACTGACAGACTGCATTCAAGACAAGTGCTGGTCAGGTCACACAGGCTAACATATACAGGACGAGACAGGACAACTAAAGACCCCATGAAATATATGAATATGAAACTTTAGAGCCCATGTCTTTTTAAATCCTCCTAAAAGTCGAAGTAGTAACTGAGCAGTTTGAGGATCAAGAAGCAAGAAGTAGTAGTACTGCCTCAAACTATTATCTTTGCACAAAGAGCACAAGTTCATTATGAATGCAGCCCAAACCATGGTTTTTCCAGGCTATGGTATAAATAATAAAAGGTGGCTGTTAAAACCAACAGAACGGACAGAAACTAATAAATCATAATTTTCAGTAAATAAAATAAAATCTTGATTTTTAAAACTACAAAAATATAAGCTCAATCAAAATATTAACAAATACTATAGTATACGAATAACACTAAAATAATACAGATTTCATGGGGTCTTAAAAAGCATGAAAAACGTAAATGATTTGAAAACACTGGAATTGAATTGAAACAAGATAATAGCTCTGTTTCAAAAACTAGCGTCCTGCCTCACTCACTACTGCCTACCCTACATAGGCAGCTGCCTTCCAAGATACCATGAAAACCATCATAGAACATCATAACTAACGGATTTAAAAGATTTTATATAAGCAGGAATCTTGCAATATGAAGCACACGACAACTGATCGATTAAGACTGATTTAGAACTTATTTCAACACTTAAACATAAATGTGCTAAATCAGCTGCAAAGCACTGCAACATGAGCCCGAATTTACAGTTAATAAGCTTATAAAAGCTTTTTGGACAAAAGAAGGCCTCTCAGAGGGCATCTAGGTAGGTGGCTCACTAGGTTTGGAACAGAGCTAATGATTAGTAAAACAAAAGATAGGGAACAGCGGTGTAATTTGGCCCGTCAGTGACAGGGCAACATTACATGACGACAGACAGTTTGGTTTTTGAAGCTGGAGCATTTCCCCATCACATTTTGCATTTATGTGAATGAAGAAGAAGAAGACAGAGGCAAAACTACCTCAAGGTTGGACTTCCACAAGCCCTCGTCAACCTCATCAGAGTCAGAAGAGGGCACTTCAAGAACTTTCGGTGGGACTTGTAGCTCATTCTCAACAAGCAACGGAGGTCTGAGGAGTTCTTCAGGTTCTTCGTCTACGTTGCTTCCAGTATCTAGGGGATACTTCTCTTTGCTTCCAGTATCAGGTTCCTCAATGTCATTCGCTTGGTTCTCTGGCTCCTGGGCCTTATCCGTTCGGACTTCTGGGATCATTTGAGGGATGTGTTGGTCGCTGGGAAGCTCTGCGTCGCTGACCTCAACACTAGCCGTGCGGTGGACACTTTCAGACTGCGAGTCCTCCAGGCCTGACTCTCTCTGCTCTGGGATGGGCAAAAGTATGGCACTTCTCGCTCTGGCAGTGGGACGCACTATTGGCTCTCCCTCTTCTTCACTGGAATCTTCATCATCTGCTTCCTTTTCCTCTCTATCATAGTCGTCATCTTCTTTCCACTCCTGCTCCGAAAGGCCACTTGGTGATTCCTTGTGCTCTAGTTCTCCGAACCTCTCTTTTAGTTCAGCAGCCACGTTTTTATATTGGGACTTAGTCTCCTTTTTTTCATTATCCACCCATATTTTCTCATAGCGTTCCTCCCAGGGAGTCTCATCAGCTTTATCCTCTTCCTCCTCTCTAGGAGAGGTCGGGTGATCCGGTGGTTCATGGTTAGATGGCCTATTTATGTCTACAGAAGACGCTTGTAATGCCTCCCTTGCCTTTGTTTGCACAATTAGACAAAAGAATAGAATTAACAATGAAAAACCGAACAGGTCTGGTTGACAAGGACTTCAGACACATGCAAGTGACCCGTGCCAACATTTAAACTCTTTCACATTAATGACATTTAGCTCAAATAAAGCACAAAGGAAACATGTGGTGACATTAAAAGGCCAAATCCTTTGAATAAAATATCACTGGATAGCATTCCAACAGGTTAAAGACTGTATTTTCAAGATTTAATTTAATAAGAAGAGGCAGAGTTTTATTAAAGGCAGATTCTTTTTTAATTAAATAATTAATTAATTTAAATCGCGTCCAGTGTAGGCAGACTTGAGCTGTCACGGCGCGCCGTCTGGTGTAGACACTCACCTATCGAGATTAAGGTGCCGATCGCAGGCCTTCTCTCCTGCGCTAGAAAGCTGATGCAGTACTTACACGAGTCCTACTTCTTGTCTTATTGTTCCGCCGACATTTTTCTTTTATCTTTCTGACGCTCGGCTCAGCTGTTCACTGAACTCTCTCATCCACATCATTAGTAGACATGCCCCTTATTGCTGATTGGCTACAAGTTTGTTTTGATACTCGGCCCCGACTAAGCATTATTAGAAAATCGCTTACCCTGCCTTTAATTAAAAAATTGAATTGCCATACTAAACTTTAATAATGTAAAATTACTGTAAAAATGCTAAATAACAGTGACATAAATCTAATTAAAATGTAATGTTTTATTTTTTATTTTATTTTCGTCAAGCTCTGTAAATTCTGTTAAATCAGTCTTGAGTGCTCATAGATTTTTTCATTGTTTTGTTTTATTTTATTTGTAATTTTGGCACATAGTTTGCAGACCTTTTTAATTATGAAATGCTTAATCAAATTTTGTTTTTGTATCATATTATTAATTTATTTAAAATTGGCAGAATCCACAGAGCAGTTCTTTTCCCCCATGAATGGCCCACCTGATCTGCATCTTCGCTTGCGTCAGAACTGTCTTCACTCTCAGCATCTTCAGCTTTGGGTTTCTGCGGAGGAACTAAAGAGTAATTCAGACATGTTATTGTGCAATATAAAACACAGTGAGAAGTATTAAACCCTGAATGTTCACCCTCACAGTTTTACCTGCATCAGGCTCGGTGACATTTGGCAGTGAAGCGGTCTTCTTGGTTGGACTGGAAGTGTCCGTATCCCAGTCTGATTCTGTAATTAAACAAGTTATGTAATCAGC
>JAUMHG010000079.1:2129811-2156152 GCA_032359395.1 Enteromius anoplus
TATATGCATGTATTGAAATCACTGCAAAATCCAAAATTTGTAGTTTCTGAGTCGTACCCTCGCTCTCTGGCTTCTGACCGGAATCCAAGCGCAGCCGTGGCAGTGGTTGCGGTTTTGTGCTGGCGTATGGGTTAAGAGATCGTGGACTAGGTAGAGGTGTTGTGCTTGAGGTTGTGGGTTTGTTTCTCTCTGTATTGGCTTCTTTATGTTCGCTGGTGTCCACATCCTGTTGCTGAGGTGTTATGGGTAGTGTGCAGGCTGCTGGGCTTTCAAAGAGGGGTTCCTCGTCTAGCTTATGAACTGGGAAGTTCTTACTGGCCTTACTGGCGGTGCTGGCGGAGTCCCAGTCTGAAGCATCTATTTGAGGCAGTGAAAATAAATGATAAATGCAAACCTAAAAGAGGCTGTCTCAGAGAGAGTGTTTTTAAATGCATGGATTTATTTGTTTTCAGCCTTTTTGCCATTTGATAGTAGACAGTTACGAAAGGACATCATGTGTAAAAAAGGCCAGACAAACTGGAAATTGGCAAAAGCCGAACTGAAACGTCTGCCGCCCTTGGCATGTGCACTAACTGCTAGGATGTAAGCAAGTATCAGAAGAACCATCAATGAACTAATGGAAGTACACACAGAATAAGTGCTTGAGAATTAGATTTTGTGATCATTTCAGACTAATGCACGAACACATCAGACATAGAAAACATTCACTGAGTGCAACTTCTGATTCAGGAAATGTTTTAGTGAAGGAAAAACATCCAAGATTACCTTCAAGATCATCAGCATCCCCCAAACCAAGCTCTTCCATCAGGTCTGTTAGAACAGAGATGTTTAAATAAGAAGCCAAATATTACAAGATAATTTCATTTGTAAAAAGCAGGGATGACCTGTTTTCTTATTAGCTTCTTTTGAATCCATCAGCTTACTAAGAACAGAGACCGGCTCCCTTTTGATCGCTTTGGGCTGTGAGGAAAAATAAAAGTGACATTTATTATTAAATTCAGAAGTTTCAATGAATATTATTTATTTTAGTTGTGAATTCACATTAACATTCATGCATTTGTCAGGCGTCTCTACTATTTGTGCTACATGAATAAAAAGCAAGTTAAAAAAAAATGTAAATGTTGCATACAGGCATTTCAATTCCCTTCTCTTCTTCATCATCATCATCCTCGTAATTTTTTGAAACTGAAAGGCAAGAAATGACAATGTTTAAAACTCCCCTCAAAAAACATGAAAAATCAATGAACAAACAAAAGCTTCCATGTTACGAGTGCACAGGCATGCACATGCAGCAATCTCCCTTGATGCCTGTGAACAGGGGTTTGAGAGTGTCCAAACACAATAAAGGAAATAGTTCATTTCAATGAACTCCTCTTGTATACATGAGCAACAATAATGCACTTTTACCACTAAAGCATGAATTAGTTGGGCACCATGCCGTTTCAAATCACATGCCTTGAATGCACAGATGATAACAGATGCATAAGACAAGAGATCAGATGTTAATGTGACGGCTGTAATGGTGATGATTAATCCAGCAGAACAACAGCAAATCATGAATGCCTACCCATCGGCCTGCAGCCTCCTGGCTGGCCTATACTTCTCAATAAATTAACGTTCCTCCCTCCTCTTAAGAAGGAGGGAACGTATAAGAAGTCTACAAAGAAATTCAATGAGATTAAGAAATGCAAATCTACAGATAACCTAGACTTTAGTAAGTGTTAGAAAAACATCTGTTAAGCAGAAGCAATGGAAAATGTCAATCTTTTGCATATTTTCAAGCATGGAATGGTTGCAGAAGGCTACACAGACAAAGCTATAAGGGTATTCCATTCTAAAATGCAATCAAATTTTTATGTAGTAAAATAAAATACAAAAAGAAATAGATACCTTCAGTGTTCTCCTCACAAATACTGTACATAGATCTGCGTGATTTGGTGGGAGTGTGTTGAGCAGTGGCCTGTTTCTTCTGTGGGCTCTCAGAACCAGACTGCAAAGAGAAAATGAGATAACATCAGATATGTATTCACACGTGACCCTAGAACAGAGGACATTAACAATGAATACAAATTCACCTCTGAATCCCAGGGAGATTCGTCATTTTCATCATCCTTTTCGAGTCCCAATTCTGAAAGGAAATCTGGAAAAGTCATGCAAAGAACGTTATACGGTCATGTATATATTCTCACTAAATGCCACAAATTTGAAGTGAAAAAATCCTTCAAACCATAAAGGATGAAAATGTACCTCTTCGCTTTTCCTTGCTAGCACTACCATTTTCAACATGTTTAGCCTTTTCGCACATTTCCTCTGGTTCCTCTCTCTCATCATCTTCTTCATCCTCTTCTTCCTCATCCTCGGTAGAGGCCTCTTCCTATTCAGATGAGATGAGATGCAAACCAGTATAAACGGCAAGCATTTTACACTCAAACCAGAATAAACAGTTGGCATAGATAGGGCTGGATAACTTTTTAACAAAATTACATTATCTCAAAAACCTTTTTTTTTTAAGCTTGTTGACATTTATACAGACTCAAAACCCCCTGAGCCACTGCATGGGAAAAAAATATACCCAACAGAATGAATCAATGCAAATTAGTTCAAACAGTTTTCAGTTTACGCATCTGTTATGCTACCTTTACACTAGTGGATTATTATTTATTCTTACAATAGCCTTCTAATTTTTCCCCTCGAACAATAAAACATTTGTCTTTTAATTAATGAAAATTTCATTTTATTGTTGGAAAATAAAGGGGATTTTCAGTTCTGGAGATGTTTTTCATGTAGCCTACTGTATTTCTGTCCTCATTTAGGGAGACATATATAGAAATAACATAAGGCTTTTTTACACACTTCTGGTCAAACACACTGGCTAGTGCTGCAGTCTTACTGGCTCACTGACATTGATGACATTAACCCCTTTAGGTGTCGAAATTGGGTACTGAACGATGAGACGTTTTTCAATACTCGTTGTATCGAGGCAATTCGGTCTGTAAATAAAAAGTATCGAACTCGATGCCCAGCCCTAGCCATAGAAGTGGTGTACTTCAACGAGACTAGACATATAAAAGTACAAAATACACAGAACAAGTGGGATGAGCAGGAACACATTTCTCAGGACTCCATCTTCAGTGTTTGTCCCCTATCCCCTATATAGAGCTAGACGCTGTAACTACAAGCCACAAGTCAACACCTATTCACAACTATGGCTATTCTAGCCATCATCTCCTGAGTACCTGCAATGATCCTTGTTTAGGACATCTTTCTTCCTTTACAGATTTATTAACAGGTTTCTCTTCATGCAACTTCTCAAGTTCTTCTCCACCATCTTCTTGGTCAGAATCAGAAGTCAGATCAACTTCATCTATGACGGTGTAGGGAATTTCTTCCTGAAGAGTGGTTTCTTGGTCAAACACCTCTATGGGTTGTTCTTCTGCAAACTCTAACGATAGGCCATCTTCAATGTGAGAGTCATGGCTTGAATGCTGAGGAGATTCTGGATTTGTAGATTTATTAATGTCTTGTGAGTCTTGATCCAGATGGATAAACGTTGAAGGTAATGGACTACAATGTTGGGGACTTGGTGAGTGGCTTGAGGAACTTACGTTTTGTGGACTTGTTGCTGTTGAACGTTCACGGTTAGCTACAGTAGATTGCCTTGGACTTGATGTGTTTTTGAGACTACGACTTGTTGGGGATTTTGGACTTGTTGGAACAGGGCTCACTGTATTTAAAGGTTTGGTGCTATTTGAGAGAGATCTCATCAGTAGTGGTTTTTCCATTTGTGCTGGACTTGACGTGGTGGAACGTTTTGCGCTATTGTCAATATATCCATCATCTTCTTCCGATATAGATTCATCCTCAGAGACAGAGATTCCAGAAAACTTGACCGAGCCACTTGCAAAGTCATACTGCATTTCCTTCACTTGGCTGTCATCCTCTTGACTTGTACTCTGGTCTTCATCACTTTGACCAACAATCATGGACACTGGTATAGTTTCACTCTCATCACTCTGATCTATGCACCCAGGATCTTTATGTAAAGGACTCTGTGAAAGGTGCTCATTAGGTTCTTCATGTGAAGGACTCTGGGAAAGGTGCTCAGTAGGTTCCTCATGTAACGGACTGTGGGTAAGGTGCTCAGTAGGTTCTTCATGTGAAGGACTCTGGGAAAGGTGCTCATTAGGTTCCTCATGTAACGGACTGTGGGTAAGGTGCTCAGTAGGTTCTTCATGTGAAGGACTCTGGGAAAGGTGCTCATTAGGTTCTTCATGTAAAGGACTCTGGGTTAGGTGCTCAATAGGTCGTAACAAAGCATCTTTTAAAGTGTTGTCATCCTGAACCAAAGCCACTTGATGTTGGTCTTTTTCAGAACTTGGCATCTCCATGTTTGATTCCTTATCTGCTACAGGCGTCCCATCACTTTTGTCTGAGCCAGACTCCCAAGACATCTCCGGGCTCTCAGGTTCCTTCTGTGCCAGCAATGTCAGAAATAGGTTCAGTGGCTTCTTCATTTGCACTTCTTCTTCCTCGTCAACATCATCCCAATCATCTTCATCATCATCTGCAGTAGTTAAAACCTTTGATTTAGATGATGCTGAAGGAGTATCCAGATTGCTGGTGTCAAGATCAGCTATTCCTTCATTTTGTTCAAGCGGAACATCATCATTTTTCATTTTGGTTGTCCCTTGAGAGGGCTCCACTTCCAAAATGTTCTTCTCAGTCTTCAACAGCTCCTCATCTGCATCATCATCCTCCTCCCAATCATCATTATCACTTTGGTTTTCATTCTTGCTCTCAATTGGATTTCTGTTTGATGTTCTCTCCACACTTTGTAAAGACGTTTCACATTCTTCAGGAGGGCTTGAACTATCACCGGCCTCCTTGATGTCCTCTTCATCAGAGAATCTCGCCTCGACTCTGACAGCTGACACAAGACAGCCATCCTCTAAATCAAGAATCCCTGCAATAGGACCTCCAAAAACTGTCTTTTTAGGAATTGTTTCTATTTTATCTGGAGCATCTTTTTCTTGATCTGTCTTTACCTTCAGAGGACTGTCTCCTGAGGCTCTGTCCTCCATCATGTCCCATTTAGGTTGGTTGACATTTTCATCAGCCGCATCTAATTGTTCTGTTGAACCAATAGTTATGGTTTTAGGCAACCCAGAAAGGCCTGTTGTTTCACAAGCCACAGCAGCTTCCTCTTCTTCATCTTCCTCTTCATCATCATCATCTTCACCATTTTCATTCTCATCACTGTCGTCATCATCATCATCCTCATCTTCTCCTTCTTCATCCTCCTCCTCTTCTTCTTCTTCATCATCATCATCATCATCATCGTCATCCTCACCTTCATCCTCTTCACTTTCAGCATCTTCAGATTCATCTTCTGGACTTCCATCTTCCATATCTAGTTTGCCACCAGAAGGCAGATCTGAACCAGAAGGCTCGCTCTGCCTTCCTGATACAGCAGGGTGGATTGGGTTGAATAACAATGAAGAAGTGAAGAGTTAGACAATGTACCACACACAGACAGTGAGTAAGGGGTTACCTTAAGGGTGCTGCTGAAGGGAGTGGAGCTCATCTGGGGTGGGTGGGGTAAAGAGGCAGGTGGGGTTGCTACAGGGGGTTGGAGGGAGGTGCTGCTGGAGGGGAGCGGTCTAGACAGTGGTGGGCAGATTGCACCCTTATCTTCACTGTCTGGTTCAGACTCTGATCCGCTCCAGGATTTGTCTGCATTCCGATCTGCTATGACTACAGACAAAGACAGCATATCGCAATGCTTATTGGACCCTTTTGAATTTTTTTAATTGTTGATTTGAAATGTTAATGTAACAAGCTTAGCCAAACATTTTAACACTGCAGTCTTTCCCCATTTAAGTGGAAAATAGCAGTGTTTGCTTGCCTATTATCCTAACCAAGATGGCCACCTAACGGGACTGCCTTGTCTTAAAGGAATTTGGTACTGGGTAGGGGTTTCAAATTACAACAGCACAACCATAATTCTTGCAGACTTCAAAACATGTCAATTAAAACTTACCTTCTACATTTTCCCTTTTTGAGGCGCTTATGAGTTTCTTCAAGTTTACTTTCTGTTTCTGTAAAGAACAGTTGTATTACCTAATCCAATATAACAATATTTGTAATAAATTTTTTACATGTGCTATTCAGAACTGCTTAAAAGATACCTTTGGGATCAAATCTAACTCGTCGTCGTCATCTGATGAAGGCCAGGAATCAGCAGCACCACTTTTTGATGCCCTGCAAAAGAACACAATTTCGTGCTAGATAAAAAGATCATTTGTACAATAAAAAAAAATCATTCATTGGATGAACTTAATTTCATTGCCCCAACTTATAAAAAACGAATTATTAAAAATTCATTTAACAGACCTTTGAAGTTTGGGCCAAAACTTGTGTAAATTGTGTGTTTTTGTGCATTTTATTTTTGCATATGGTGAGTGTGAAACACGAGACACATCAATTACACCACTTTATGGTAAAATCTGTTACTTTTCAAGTTAATCGGGTCAGTTTAGATCAAGAACAACGCACTGTCACTTTAATTCAGCGACACCGCAGCAAAAATAGACTCGGCGCCGAAACTATCGTAGTGTATAGATGCTTTGATCAACTATTTATTTTTTGACATATCAGTGCCATCTCACCTGCTAATTGAGTCTGTGTGAGAGTTGCCTTCTGTATCTGAGGAGAGAAATATAAAGGATTATAAATGAATAGATTTCTAAAAGAAAATTATCCGTTGCTAATACAAACATGTTCTTGCTTATAGTTAACTAGAAATCTAAATACCCATTCCCAATCAGACTGACTATTCATTTGTGGTGAAACCATTCCCACAGACCTATTCACATCAATGCTTTTATCTTTGTTTTATCATTTAACAAAAAAAAAAGCATTTGTTGTCAAAATAATAAGCATCCAAAACCTATTTTTATATAAAATCTATATTTAATTATAGCATATATTTCTCCATCACAACATCAAAGATTAAGCGAAAATAGTCTTAAAGGAACAGTTCACCCAAAAATGAAACTTCTGTCATCATTTACTCACCCTCAAGTAGCTGTATCATGTATTTCTTTGTTCTGCTTCTCAAGGGTGAGTAAATGACAGAAGTTTTATTTATGGGTAAATTATTCCTTTTAAAAACACACTTAAGTACATAAGTAAAACGTTACTTTTACATTGCACTGAAATTGTGAAATTGTAAAGACCCGAATTTTTTCACCTCGTCTCATTGTTAAACTTCCTTCTTGGTGTGAGTAGGTCTTTAATATGTCATGTACGCACAAAAAAATAATAGCTTCTATGTCAAGACACACCAGTTTAAGTAACACTAAATGATCTCACACTACTCTTAAAGCAATAGTTCACCTAAAAAGGAAGGTTTGTTTCCTCATTAAAACAGATTCAGAGAAATTATTGCCTTGTTTTGATGTTTTTATCAGCTCTGATGAAGAACAAACTCATCTAGGCCTACATCTTGAATGGCCTGTGGATGAGAACATTTTCAGAACTTTCTCTTTTTTGGGTGAACTATTCCTTTAATCTCTGAAATGGCAAAGAATAATGTGTCTGATCTGCAGCACACTGGTTGGCACACATTGGCAATACCTTTCCCTGCTCCTGCGGACCTGCTTCCTGCTGCTACAACAGATGAGTGTGGAGTAACAGTGGGGAAACAGAACCGCATCAAAACACTGCAGAATACTGACGTACATATACACAATGACACTGAAATCCGTCAATTACGCAAATCAAGCTAAACACAATTAGACTCGCCATCTTTATCCAGAGCTGGTCCTCCCAAACCCAAACTTGTCCCAACACCACCGGGGCTGCTGAGCACAGATGTCGGTTTCTTTTTGCTGGCAGTGAAATGGGAAGGTGACTGAAGGGATCTTCTCTTCGTCCCATGTTCAATAATTAGATGTGAACATCTGGAAGAGACCGATTATTGATAACATCAAACTCTTCAAAGTCCTTGTAGTTTCCACTAGTTAAACATTGCTAATGTGAGCATATCACTATCAGCATTTCAAATGCATTCAAATAGGTCATAGCACCAAAGAATGCAAAACCAACATACAAACAGTGAAGGGATTATTTAAAATTAAATGATGAATGGAAGCAGGCAAAAAAAAGTCCTTACGCGTGGTGTCCATTCATAACAGCATAATCATCAGAAGACCATCCCTTATCATCTTTCACCATGATGTCGGCATCGTGCTGCAGAAGCAAACGCACCATGCTGATTTGTCCGTTGCACGCAGCTATCATCAGCGCAGACCTTAACAACGACAGACAGAATGTGAATGAATGTTGTCCATAACTAAAAGACGTTTATGTTAACTGAAATACATTTATTCTTAACAGAAATAAAACAGAATATAAATTGTTAATCAATATTATTAATAATATTAATGTGACTAAAACTGAAATCACTTAATATATACATACATATACATATATATAAATAATACAATTTCTATAAAGATAAAGTAAAAAAACAATAATAAAAATTACTAACAAAAAACTACAGACTAAAACTGAAAATAAAAATGTATTGCAGAAATTAACTAAAATGACAATAGAAAACAAAATTAAATACATTTTTAGGTATGAATAAATAATAAAGACAGTAATGATACAATAATACCTATGTGAATCACTAAATTTCTTTGGCTTGCGAATTGTTTTTTAATTTGTTTATCTGTCCTATTAATCCTGTTTATTTATTACATTTGTTAAAAAGAAAATTCATCACAATTTCTCCATGATATCTTTCTTAAATGCACATTAGAACAACACCTAACATTACCAAGATCGAGATGACAACAGAGCTTTCACTTTTGGATGAACTATTCCATTAAAGTGCATTTTTCTAACCGTTGCTCCTGATTCTTGACATTAACATCCGCTCCCTCTTTCAGTAAAAGCTCTGTCATGTCTGCATGGTTTTCCATCACAGCCAGCATCAGAGGAGTGTTGCCATCCTGTCAATCAGACCACAACAAAACAAGATTCGACTGCATTTACTTAACTATCTTAATTTTAACGCGCAAGACAAATTTAAGGATGCACTTCTTGCTCAACCAATGCTATGAGTAAGCATTTTAGTGTATATTACACAATGTGCACTAAGTAGAAAGTTAGAAGTCCATTATTTCACCAATTGGACACTGCAGAAATGAAACACTTCATCTTTATGCATTCGAATGCTGCTGTGTGTGGTTAATACTGTGATAACGTGAAGTCGAACAGTAAAGTTTCACCTTGTTCTGTGCGTTGATGTTGGCTGAGTGCTCCAGGAGCTGCAGCACCACAGGGAGGGAGGGGATACGGGCCGCCAGGTGCAGTGCTGTGTTTCCATTGATGTCCACCAGGTTGGGGTCAGCCTCATGTTCCAGGAGCAAAGAGACAGAGCGGTCTTGTTCACACTGAACCGCCTAACAACAAAGACATACCAGTCAGCACGTATTTCTATGTAATTGATTTCACAAGAACAAACCGAAAGTACCTTCATTAAGGCAGAGCGGTTCTGATTGTCACATAGGTTCAGCTTCACTTTGCTCTCCACTAAGAACTGAACCACATCTGTGTGTCCGCAGGCACAAGCGATGTGCAGCGCAGTCCTGCGGGCCCAATCACAGAGGATAATTACAGCATTAGATTAGAGCATTTCTGAGGACACTGTAATGATATTATATCTCAATGAAAACTTCCCGGTTAAATAAGTAAATACCATTTAAATAAAAAATAAAAAAATTACTGGAAGCTACAAACAGTTTAAAACAAGAGCAAATGCATTTTTATTCTGCATGGTAAAGTCAAGATATTTATAATGATACAAAAGATTTCTATTAGGCCTAAATGCTTAGGAATCTTGTAAAAAAGCATGATTTTCTACAAAAATAAAAGGCAGCAGAACTGTAACATTGATAATGTTTTTTGAGTAGCCAGAAATAAGTCTAGGGATTTAAGCTGTTAGGACGGCAAATATGATTATCTATCAACAAATACTACCAATAAATGATTCTTTATGGATCACAATGTGAACAAAAAATCTAAATCGACCCATTTACTCAAAATGGGCCCTCATTTCATGCTGAACATGTAAACAGTTGCTGTATCGATGTTTTCATTCCAGCTTGATTTTCGTAAAGAAAAAACATTTAAATGAAAAAATACCTTTAAAGGTTATTCTTTTGTAGTGGAGTCAGAGAAAATGTTAACAAGGCAATTAAAAATAAAAATTCAGACCAAATCCATATCGTATATTCACACTCTTTTTGCTCATTTAAAATAAATAAGTAAATAAATAAAAGAATAAATAAAGAGCCCTGAAGGAGAAGTGTGATGGTGACACCTGGGGCCACGTTACAGAAACTAGTCGGAGGTTAAAATCTAACAAGGTTTAGTCTGGCAAGTTCAATCTTCGATGTGAAAAACATTATCATTGGTAAGATTCCGTATTAAAACAGTTCATCAACTATTACCTGTTTTCCTTATCCAGCTGGTTTAAATCATTCTTTTTGGCCAGCTGTCTGAGTTTGACCACATCTCCGCTGAATGCAGCCTTGTGGACCTTCCCGAGGTCTTTCTCCTTTACATCATAGCTGGCAGACAGCACGCTCCCCGTCTCGGAGGGGCTGGGGGAGCCCTTTTTCTTCTTGAAGTTGAATATTTTCTTCATGGTCTGTGACGGCACATCTCCATCAGCAGATAGTCGTTTACCTGAGCTTCAGGTTCTGATCACCTTGCATGTCTCGTCCATCCTCTAAAAATAAATCCTGCAAAGAGGATTAGAGTTATTTAATAATGACAGAAGCACAGGTCAGTCTGTCGTGTGCACGTTTAGTTTGCTGTCCTTCTGTTTGATCATGACTATAGACGGTACAAAGTTTATTATAAATCCCATATAAAAAGATACTGTGGTGAAAAACCATGGTACAGTGGCAGTATCAGATGTAACAGCATGGTATTTTATTCATATAGCATTGCTCTTACTAAGTACTCCAAGATACACGTCATTACCGTAGTACTTTTTAAAAAACAAAAACATTGTAAATCTTTGATTTCATATTGAATAAACTATAAAACAGCTAATTATACAATACATTGTGTTGTAAACAAATGCGTCAAACAAAGCAGATATAAATACGGTTGTTTAAAGAAAAATGTAATATATCTATATCTGTTTAGAAAAGCTTCTAATCGCAGTGATCAGATCATCATGTTAATCTGCTAGTCAGTGATAGTCAACCAAATAACGTGGCGAGCTTACAAACTCACCTACATTGTCCTTTCGGTGTGGGGCGTCTATTATGTGTATTTTTAACACAAACTAAAACACGAAAAGATTACAAATGATGCTAGTTATCGAGAAAGACACATCGGGTCTGCTCAAACGAGGAGCCGTTTACGACACTAGCAAGCTAGCTGCTTCTGTTACCATGGTAACTGTGAAGCTCGTATTTAATCCTAATAATTCGTTCTTATTTTTTGTACTACATACAAAACGGTCAGGAACTCTTATAAATGCATTTTTAACCGTCAGGCCTATATAGTTTTGGGCTAAATAAAATAAACGAGCCTAATATTAAAGCGCGGAACTCGTTACGTTTTGCTCTGTTTTCACACGGAAAGTCAAACACGCCTACGTCACGATGGAGGGCGGGGACTTCCCTGCTCTCTTCCTGCATTGGACAGTTTGAATCATTGACAGGCATACGTTTCATCCAATGAGAGCACAGCTCGCCCTTTCCTGAATTTTCTCAATTTTGATTGGCCAAGATTGCGTTGACAGACAGCAGTGTTGTCTAATTGCATTCGCTGTTTCATAAAGTCCCTCCCAGAATCGGCGGTTCGTAGCTCATTATTCGTCAAAACAGAATTTTAAACTATTTAAACCGTTTTGAGCGGGTGGCTGAAAAACAGGAGACAGTGGAGTAGACACGAAGAAGACACGAAGAAGACACGAAGTAGCTTGTAATTTTTTAAGTTGGCATCTAATCTTTATTAACAGAATACAAGCAAGAATAATAATTCAGGATCATCAAATTTTTGTTTTTGCCGCGCCTTCTTGCATACGGGCCGAAGAGGTAGATGCCGTTTTAAGTTTGTTGTGCTAGTGTTCAAATTAGCTAACGTTAGGTTAGCTAAAGATGGTCAGAAATAATTTCACATGTTTTAACTTGGATATTTATATGTTGTTTTGTATAATAGAAATATTCTTGAGTCGTAAACATAACAACCTAAACGCAAGTTATTATCTATTGGTTGATCAACGTTAATGTTATATTCAAGCATGTTCATCTGTGGCTGTGTTTGGACTGAATTTGGAATAAAGATTTTGTTTGTAAAAAGAAATAAAAGTGTGTTAATGTTAGTCCTATAACTGTTGGGGTTAGAGTGCAGTAACACCTCCATCATAAGTCAGTCAAATGATATCCATAGCCTTGAAAAACGCGTCTAAATTCGCGATTTCTTTGTTTTACGCTGACATTTTAAATAATGAAGCGGTTTTAAATGCTAGATCTGGATGCATAAGAATATTGACGAGTCCGGGGCAGGGCCTTTTGCTCTTTGTTGTCAAGTTTGCTACGAAAAAGCTGGTGCGTTGTTTTCCATTCTCCTTTTCAAAATGACAGCTTCGATACTGTCCAGTGGAGTCATAATGTAAAATTGGTTTGTGATCATGTGCATGCAATTTGATCTTGTCCCCCATGTCACTGTTTACATTGCTTTATTACCCAGTGTTTCCAAACCAAAACCTTTCGTTGTGTATTTTCCAGGGGCGCTAACATGAGTTCCTTACCGGAGACCACGCGCTCCCTCATGGAGACTTTTAATGGGAAACTGCAGGAATTTAGTAATGAAATTGACAATGTCCACATGGTGTGGCTGGAGGAGATCCAGCAGGAAGCTCATCGCATGTTTTCCAGGTGAGAGACACTGTAAATGTGAGGTGGAGCATGTTGTACACTTCATACTTTTGTCACTTTGTGTGTTTGTGCATGTTACTATTCAGGTGTCACTATTCACTCTTTGTTCTTTCTGCCAAAATCCTTTATCCATCAATGATTTATGATTAGATTGTGTTGGTTTTAACCCTGTAATCTGCTTTGCTGATGAGATGCTCATGAGAATACAGTGCATTATTGCCCTTAGTTTTCAGTGAGAAAATAAATTGTAAATGGCAATCAAATTTTCTTGCCATAAAAATAGCCGCAGAAACTGGCATAGTATTAAACACAAAGCAAAGCTGAAAAACCGTTCAGGTCATTAGACATACTCATTAAAACATGTTTTGTTGTGCAGTGATTTTAGCACAGAGCCAGAACTCATGCCTAAGACTCCGTCACAGAAGAAGACAAACCGCAAAAGGCGGGTGTCAGTGGAGCTCAATGAGTCTCGCAGCAGAAGACGGTAAGGTTTTTTTTTTTTACTGTATTTGTTCTTTTGCATGGTACAGAAACATTTCACAGGACTACAGCAACATCTGTTGGTTATTCATGTTGTATAAACAAAATAACCTCTATACATATGAAGTAAAACATTTCAAAAGTTTTTTTATTATTATAAATTTTAATAGTTGGAGCTTACAGTTCATTTAATTAATATAAGAATATTTCCTAAGGGAATTGCAAAACCGAACAGATTAAGTTCTTGAAATGTGTTCATTTATGCACTCGGTCGGAGCTACTTCAGCAGAAAACTCCAGCATCAGTGAGGACTGAATGGAAGCAACCAACTCGGCTCTGCTGAGACGCTGTTGAGCCTTCAGCTCATGTGGATTGTAGGATCAATTGTTCCTCATATTTAGCTTGAAAATATCCCATAGACTACATACGGGGTTCAGGACAGGCTGGTCAATCAAGCACAGTAATATTGTGATCAGCAAACCATTTGGAAGTGCTTTTGTCCCTGTGGGCAGGTGCTAAAGTCCTCCTGACAAAAGGAAATCAGCATCTCCATAAAGCTTGTCAGCAGATGGAAGCATAAAGTCCTCCATTCTGCTGATAGAAAGATGTATTGACTTCGAACTTGATGAAACACATTGGACAAATGCAAGCACCCCGAATCCTCACTGGTTTCAGAAACTTAACATTGGACTTCAAGCCACTTGGATTCTGTGCCTCTCTATTCTTCCAGACCTTGATCTCCTAATAAATGCAAAATTTACTCTTATCCAAAAAAAATAGCGGGCCACTGAGTAACAATCCAGATGATCTTCTCCTTAGCCCTGGGAGGATACTTCTGACTTTGTTTCAGGTTCAGAGGTGAACTTCCTCCAGCTTCAGTCCACTCTGTGTGAAGCTCTCCCAGGTGTTTGAATCTCCTTTGCTTGACAGTATTCTCAAGCTCCCGGTCATCCCTGCTGCATAAAATCTTTTCCTACTCAATTTCTTCCAGTAAACTTTGCATTTATTATGGTGTAATACAGCACTCTGTGCATGTGTACACGCATATTAGTTATTACTAAATACTTGTGAATTTGTTGCTTGTTTTACTTCACAAATCTAATATTCTTATAAGTTGTGCAGCCCTATATTCCTGTAGCTCAAACAGTGCCAGCACTTCAAAGGTCATACAATAAAGCGTTGTATATGATGTCATTGTCTCTCTGTAGTTTCTCCAAGGGCAAACGCAGCAACCTGCGTCGCTCCTCAGTCCAGATGACCCTCAACACCATCTCTGAACTCGTTACTCCACACGTGCTGAGTGACAGCTCAGAGAGCATGGTGGAGGAACCTGCTCGCCGCACGCGGCGCAACAAAACCACTGCCCCGGCTGAAACTGAACCGGTCAAGCGCAGCACACGGAATAAAGCTAAGGAGGTGGTGGAAGAAGTGGCCGAGACCGTTCAAGATGTGGCTGAAGATGTTGAGGTGCAGGATCAGATCCTGGTGTCTGAAGCAATGCTGAAGATTCCCTCCTCGGAGTGTCTGAGTGCAGATGCGCTGATTAAGGGTGGTTTGTCTCCGGGCCGATCCGCTAATAAGATCCCCATCGCTGCATCTGGGTTGCAAACGACACCTCAGGGGTCGTCTCGGACGTCTGCTCGGCGCTCGCAGGTGCGCCGTTCTCTGGTGGGCCTCAGGCACAGCATGACCCAGGAAGCTGTTCGCAGGGCATCCCGCCGCTCTTTTCTAAAAAAGAAAGCAAGGCTGAGAAACTCATCCTGCAGCAGCTCTTTCAGCGGTGAGGCTTTTATCTTTACGGTCACAAACTAAACTCGTGTCTAGTCGCCAACTCTAATAGTTTGAATGAAAAGGATTTCTGGGTTATCATTTGTGCTGCTTGAAGTGATTTAAATTTATTTTTTGAATTTATCTTCATCACTCTTTCCAGAGGATATCTGTATGGATGTCAAAACTGATGACGTGGAGAACGAAGAACAGTACGTGCTTTTTCTATTTCATTCGTCAAATTGAAAACCACAAGCTTTCAGTTATCAGTGAAGCTCTTTTAAACACTTTCACTGTTCTGTTTTAGGGTTGATGCACCCCAAATGGTTCACCACACTGAACCAGCTACTGAAACCAGACCTGAACCTGAAATAGTCCAAACTAAAGTGAGGAGAACTTTCTGCTGTGTTTTTAATTTCACTTTTTGCTAAGAGACACAAGCCTGAATCCATAAGATAACCATCAGGATAAAGTTGTATAACGTTTTTCTAAATTAAGAAAATCACACCAGAGCTATGACAGAGCAACTATATAATTGGTCACTTTTAAACTATTTTTTGTTGCTGAAGAGTAATACAAACATTGACCCAATCTGATGAACTTGATGATGGTCTGATTTCTGTGTGGACTACTAGCTGATTTCAGGGCACTTGAGTATACAAAGATCTCACTATTATATCTCATTATTAATCCATGGCAAAATGAATGTTTGGAAATGCAAACCAATATTTCCAGCTAACACACTATAGCAAACAGAAATGTTTTGTTGGTGGAAACGCCTAAAACACTTGCACGGTACTATTTCTAGTACTGGATGTGAAGGGCAGTTGGTATGATGTTAGTAATTGCAATTTGTAAATAACTGGTGGCTGGGTGATTTTTATAGGAACCAGAACCTGAGGAGACTGAAGAAATGGAAAGTGAGGTAAAAGAGATTGCCGAAACTCCTAGCAGCTCCAAAAGTGCTGGAGTTACCAGATCAAGTGCTCGAGTTACGAGATCAAGGGCTCGTCCATCAGACAGAGGTGTGTGCCCAACAGATCTGCTGATACTGTTTAAAAACCGAGCATGTGATCGGGTTTTAATGTTTACTCACCTTATTTTAACAGATGAACCACAATCCAAAGGAGAAGGCCGGTGAGCACACTAATTGTTCTCGTTATAGTTGGATGTATGCAGTATGTTTTCTTTTCTGGTGTGTGTATATGTATGTATATCTATGTATATGTACATATATACATATATACTGTCTCTCTTTCAGGCCTACACGTTCAGGCACAAAGCGCCTAGCTGCTCAGGAAAGCCACACACCCAAGAAAAAACAATCCCCTCCGAAGAAGTGCCTCACGGTATGAGCATCTCTAACCTCCCATAATGCTGCCCATCCACCAAAGCGGATCTATTATTAAGCCACTTGAGTCTTGTTGAGAAGAGCCGCTTTCCGTCCTCATGATGGTTGTTTGCATTCGTAAAAAAAGGAATTTTAAAGATTTCTTGAAGATTGGATTAGCAAGTCTTTGATCAGACCAGACAATCCATTATATGTTGGTTTGTGTCCCTGTAGAGTAACCCTCCACACATGCGCTCGTTCATGCACACCGTGCAGAAGAACCAGATGCTGATGATGACGCCTGGGTCTCTGGGCCGCAGCTCCATCATGAAATCCTTCATCAAACAATCTGCCACCAAAACCGACTCCAAGGTAAGCAGGGATGTTTTAGATTAATAGGTTTGGTCGCGTTGACCTGTAAACATGTGCTTCTCCAAGCAGACGTTATTTAGTTTGTAATTGTACTTCCTGTCTTTCCCCTTCAGTTGGGCTCTGGCTCTGTGGTGAGTATAAACAGTCAATCAAGGCTGAGGTCATTTCCATGTCAGTCACACCTATTTATTTCTGTTTGACTACGCATGGCCATTTTTTTGTACTCTTAAAAATTTTGGGTTTGTAGGACTTTTTTATTTTTTTTTTTTTTTTTTTAAAGAAATGAATGATTTTCCATTAAATTGATCAAAAATGACACTGGAGACTTTTATAATATTATAAACCGTTCTATTTTAAATGCATGCTGTTTTTTTTTTTTTTTTTTTCTTTATTAATCAAAGAGTCCTTGAAAAATTTATTAACGTTTAAAAAGGATTATGTGATGCTGAAAATTTGGCCATGATCACAAGAAAAAATTTTATTTTTAAAATATTGAGGTTATTTTAAATTGTAGTAATATTTTACCGTGTGTTGTATTTTTGATCAAATAAATATAGCTCTGGTGAGAATAAGGGACTTCTTTCAAAATAAGTCTTACCCAAACTTTTAAACAGCAGTGAAACTCGTACTGAACTTCCTTTTTATTGGACATTTTGACTGACACTGCACCATTCAGACTTAACCTCATCACTCAGGTGGTGTTTTTGTGGTTTGGGAAGTTCACGTTTGCGCCTTTTTTGTGTCTGAAACATTAGCCTTCAATCTGTTTGTTTAGTGTGTTTTTTTTTTTTTTTTCTTTCGCCTTAAGAACCTGTCTTTTATGTGGTGTCTTTTTATTTCATGCTAGCTTCCTTCATCCTCCTTTGAAACATCACTCTTAATTGCTGCTCTAAAATGATCACTTTTCTCCCTCCAGGAGCGAGAACGGCAGAAGTGGGACGCCTTGAACAAGAAAATAGAACAAGAGAATGAGCGAAAGAAAAAGATTGAGGAAGAGAGACGAAAGAAACAGGAGGAAATGAAGAGGTGTGAATAGATAAATATGATTGGATAAAAGCTCTAATATGAACGTGGAAGCAGTGCATCCAAGAGAAAAGCTATGAAATAAAGAGAATAGATCTATTGAAGATCATTTAATACACATTCATAGAAAAATAAAGTAAAACTCAGTGATTCTGATTCAGAGAAGGCTTCGCTGGCCCACACGGCCCACCACTGCGTTTACCTTTTATTTAAGTACCATTCTGTAAATCTGTATTCATAATTCTAGTTTAAGTATGAATGCAAATCAGGACTCAAAAGTGAATTCTGTCCGCTTTAGGAAGAGGGACGAGCGTTTGAAACGGGTGATCGAGGCTCGAGTAAAAGGTGAAAAGGAAAAGGAGCAGGAAAAGAAAAAGAAGATAGAAGAAAAGATGGCACAGCTGGAAAAGAAAACTGATATGGTACTGAAGATCTTAGGACTTGGAGGAAAGCCACACCCATTTTTCTATTGTTAAGTAGGAGTGCTTGATGTTTTTCGTAATCTGTGTTTCTCAGCTGAGAGTTGAGCGATTGGCTGAGGAGAAAGCCAAGAAGAAGGTGGCCACTAAACGACAGGAAGAGCTGGAGCTCCGCAAGAAACAGGAAGAAGCAGCCAGACAAAAGAAACTTCAGCAAGTTGTAAGTCAAAGTGGAGAAACTTTTTTATTTTTTTTTATTAGTCATCCTTGATTGTCACTTTACTTAGTCATGTATGCACTAAATAGTTTTAATGTTCTACTGAAATATTTGTATGGATCCCAACTCATGTCTTTTTTATTGATTTTGTTTTTGTATATTCTTGCCTTTTTCTTCAGGAGGAAGAGGAGCGACGACACCAGGAGATGCTGGCCAAACGCAAGGCTGAAGAGGAGCAAGAAAAGGCCCGCAAACTGGCCGAAGCCGCACGCGCTCTGGAGCTGAAGAAGGAACAGGAGCGGGAGAAAGAGAAGGAGCGGGAAAGAGAACGCGAGCGGGAGCTAGAAAGACAGGCTGCAGCTGAGAAGTTGGTGTTGGTTTTGCATCATTCTGTCAAATTTATTTTTGAAAACACAAAAACAATAGTAGTTGACCAATGTGCTGTACTAGCCCTGCCTACATGCCCTTGACATTCAGAGATATTAAGGCATGTGTCTTTGCAGAGAACGACTAGCGCGAGAGAAGGCTATCACTCTTCAGAAGGAACTGGAGAGAGCAGCCAAAGAGAAAGAGAGGAGGGAGATGGAGGAGCAGAGGAAAATGGTAAGGACTTTGTCGTTTTTGTTCGTAATGCACACCAGTAATGTTTTTCCAAGAATGTTGATAAAAGTTACTTAAATGGCCTTATTGCCCTGATGTCTAATGTTTGATTTATTTATTTATTTTCTCCTTCCAAGAGGGTTGCAGAAAATGTGTAGTACCTGCTGAGGGTGCTTGTGTTACATAACAATCCCATAATCTCTAATTTGCTTGTTCCTTTCACAGGAAGAGCGCCTGAAGGCTGAAGAGGAAAGGAAAGCCCAACAGAAACATGCTGCTGCTGCCACCGCACAGGTAACTTAACAATCAATTATCCTTGTTTCTTGTTTTTTTTTAAATGCATTTGTCCTTTTCATTAGTTAAAATGTTATATCTGTCTTTATTTTACTTAATTTGAATTTAATAACTTATTTTAATGCCATGATTTATTTTTTTCAAACATTTTCTCGTTTACTCCAGGTTCTTCATCCTAAATAATTTTATATTTTGTTTATGTTATTAGCTAACAATATCAATACTGGCCTTGTTGGTATCCCTGTTTCTGTCTCTGCGTACATGAATAAATAGAGGCGCGCGCGCGCATTCACCCTCAATAAAATTGTTAAAACATGTTTATGTGTTAATTAACAGGTCTCTGCTGAAAAAACACAAGCATCTAGCATGCTCAACACTACTATAACTAAGAGTTCAGCTCCAAACAAGACTGAGGTAAATGCTTAGGCTTGCTTTTTGTGTGTGTGGGTTAGGGCTGCACGATTAATCGTATTTTTATCGCGATAAAGATATTTATGACCCACGATCAGTTATTAAATATTGTTGCGATTTTACAGTATAAAGACCGAACTGTTTTTATGGGCGGAGTTGACTGATGGGACTGCGTCACTATGACGTTACTGTGTCTAGATTGCAAGCGCTTTCTGAAGCAGTACAAGAATAGATAATCATCACATGATATGAAATGCGCATCCTGTCAATAAAGCCTGTAATCAGCGGAAAATTCCATCAGGTGCGTGATCTTACACGCATTCACTACGCAGAGCCGTTGTTCTCTGACGAGCTGCGTGAAATCAAGCTGATAATGAACCCGAATTTGCGCAGCTCATCAGTGAATAACGGCTCTGCCTAGTGAATGCGTGTAAGATCACGCACCTGATGGAATTTACTGCTTATTACAGAACCGCCTTTACTTGGAGAAACGTGGAGAAGGTGCGTCAGTTACAAGTTGATGTAAAAGAGGCTATTTAATTTGATTTATTTACACAGCTGTATATTTATTCACAGCTAAGAAAAACACTCCATTCTAAACATGTTTGGTTTGTTTATATTTCTTTATTTGTGGCTGTAAAGTGCAATAAGAATGCACAAGTGAATAAAAGTTCATTACCAAAGGAATAATCGTCATTTATTAATTGTGATAAAAATTGAGCAAAATAATCGTGATAATCATTTTTTCTGCTATCGTGCAGCCCTAGTGTGGCTGTGTGTGTGTGGTACTAAATGCTAAGCACTTAATATCAGGCATTCGTTCGTAGACCGTGCGCGCCATTTTTCTCATTCCACTTTATTTTCAATAGAGCCGCGCAGTTTAAAATCCAAGGCAGGAAATGATTTTGTAACTGACTGCGCCTTCGTGGTTGCCTAGTAACAGAAGACGCTACACAGGAGCGCCCAAGCGCTTTGAGCGCTCTGTCTGCAATAACAAACCGCATTTTTAGTTGATGGTATGTTTTTCGATAATGGTAGAAAATACATATGTTGATTTTCTTTGCCCAAAAAAATAAATTGTCAATCATGATGGAAGAGTAAACAAGTTAAGTTACAACATGTCCACTAATGAGGCCGTAATATTTATTCCGTGGCAGTCCCCCCACATCACCATTTTCACCCATGACCCATTTTCATGCCTGTAATATACGTCTAATAATTCTATCTGCACAGAAATCTGTTCTAAATACTCCAGCTGGGAAAGGAGCAGCTCACAATAAGACCATAGATCAGGGACCTGGACTCAACATCACTGTAGACATTGAGGTGAGGTCACGGCAACAACTGTCTTTTACCCCTGCTGATAGAGGAAACGTGTCTGACATAGTGAAAGAATATGTGAAAATATGGCATTTGGGGTAAACGGCACCCCTTCTGTTGGGCTTAAAGGTGCACCGTACTTAACATAATTAATAGATGGCTGACCTTTTTCCAATTGTTAACGTGACATTTATTAAATTTAGATGGTAAATATTATGTTGGGTGTCCATTTCAGATATTAATCACCATTTTTAGAATTAAACGATCATATTTAAAAACTGTTTTATTTATGTTTGTTACAACTGTAAATATTCATTTACTATTATTATTGGACCCTTTAATGCTTTTTAGAATCGTATTAATTGTATGTTAAAGTATATATTTTTAATTTAATTTATTGAACCGCAAGAAACTTTTGTCTTTAACTCCTTTATTTTTATTTTTTTTTTTTTTTGCAACTTTGCAAAGCTTGATTTTGTTGTCCTTTTTAATGCTAATCATTTTCAAATATATACATCTTATAACTATTCACTAAAGCTGTAATTCTACCTCCACAGAACTCTGCTCTACACACTCCAGCTGGGAAAGGAGCAGCAAACGATAAGACCATAGATCACGGAGCTGGACTCAACGTGACTGTGGACATAGAGGTGAGGTCACGGCAACGATTATGCGTCTTTTTCCCCTGCATGTGTTGGGTAAACGCATAATAGTTCCCAGAGAAGCAAAGCGATGAAGACCTAAGTTTCCAGTTGGATATGTTTTTCTTGTAATAGAAGCCAATGAGTTCTTCTAACTCACCCAATCTCTTGTTTTATACTTGGCAGCAATCTCCACAGTCATACCAGATCACCCCAAAGGGCCAGAAAGTGACAGTTTTAGTGAATCCAGAAGATTATGGCATGGACCAAAACAGCGACGACTCAACCGATGATGAATCTGCGCCCAGAAAACCCATCCCATCCTGGGCTGAGGGTATGTGTATTTGTAATTGGTTTACGTTTTGTTCCATCTGTGTGCTCTGGTGGCATGCGGTTGTCCAAATGAGTTTCACTGAATTCAGATTTGAAGTTTTCAGATATCCTCAGAACCATCAGTTCATATTTATTTAGCTGTATGTACTGTATGATCCTAATGTGTCACGTTTTGTGTAGGTATGCAGTTGCAGCAAGCTGTTATGAAGCAGTATTATAGCCCACAGGATCTCAATTCCTATTTTGGAGAGCCTGAACCACCCAAACTGGAGGAGATCTTCCGGCGGACCAAACCTCGCTTTTTTAAACGCACTAGCTCTGCTGTCTGGCATTCTCCGCCACGTTTGGGAAATCTGGGCAATTAATGAGCAGATGTATATATTTTTTTCCTTTTTGTTCTGTCATCTTTGTTGTTGTCTTTTATACATTTAAACTCAAAGCCTTTAAAAAAAATCTATATGTGTAAGTAGGTTAGACTGAGGTGGGGCAGAATGTGTAGTTTAGATTACACAACAGATGTTGTTGTTTGCCAGTTTCCTGAAATCTGGGATGGGTTCTGCTTGATTTACCTGCCTTTTCTACCCATGTATTTAAATAAAGCGTAACTTGTGATTTTGTAAGTGAACACAGGAGATGCTGTTGTGGAAAATATGGGGGAGTGTGAGATGACTGTTAATAAAGGTATTCTAAGTGTTTTTTTTAAGTGTCTGTCATGTCTCTTTTATTTTCAGTAGCTTGTCATGAATGTGATATTGAAAAGTCAGAAAACTAAGCCTGGGTGCATCTGTTAGGATTCTTTGGAGAGGGGAAAAACAACTTTATGGACATTAAAAATTATAAACTAAAAGGGGTGGCATGTTCTAATTTCTTTGGTAAGCAAGAAACAACTGGGTTCAAAAAAATTAAAAATAAAAAACACTCAAAAGACAAAGCTGTTAGCATACAATATGAGATTCCAAGGGTACAAAAAAAATTAATATTGAGAATAGAATTAAGTTGGACAGATAACATGTAATACCACATTTTCCAGTAACCCTAAATTATGAATAGACTTGATGGTCACGTGTACTCCCATCGCGTACTGAGATGTGTATTTCTGGTTGTTAAATGTATTAATAGACCTCTGAAAGGATATGTTGGACGGGGGGGGGGGGGCATTTACTAAAGGAGTAATTATATTAGGGTTTGCTAAGAATCCCCATGACATTTCTGGAAAATTGTGTCAGAGAAAGGATTATAGCTACTGCGCATGCGCAGATGGCCGCAGTTACTCATCTCGGGAGCGCGCACGGCAGTGGAAAGTTTCATCGTCACCAACGGTGTCGCGCAGTCAAGGGACAACAATCACCCAGGAGAACGGGCTGAAATCTTTACTAAGGTACGTTAGCGATTAAACACTTGTATTATTAGAGTAAACAGAGCTGTTTGCGTTACGATTGTTCACTGGTTTATTGTAGCTGCTCGTGTTGCTTTATGATAACAGGTGCAGCTAACGGTCACATGCCTAATATAATCCCGCTATTTAAAGCATTAGTGAATTTACGCGCGACTAGCCGCCTGATATTGTTTATATTATTATAAATTGGCATTTACACATATTTCCATATTATTTAAAGTTACAGTACATTCGTCGCTCATTTTTTGAATAATTAAGTAATATGTTGCATAAAAGGCAAATAAATGTTTTTTTTTAAAGTGTTGGTGTTGCAATGAATTTAGTTAGATATTGTCCGATATATTGAGCCTTAGATGTAATTTTGTACATCGCATCCTGACGTAAAGCCATGAAAGCGTGCCAGAAATGGCCTCTGAATAATGTCAGACATAGCTAATACACACACACAAACACACACACACACACAAAGATACAGAAACACACACATTAACTTACCTCTGCTGTTTTCTTTCTTGTCAGTACACGTTTAGTCTCACAGGTGCTAAAATACTGAGATTAAAGTGATAACTGCTCTGTCTTAAGTTGTTAAACTAGATATTTATTGTGAAATAATACAGGATGACGCCACACGCTTTGTTAACATAAATCTGAGCACTGGAAGTGTGACGGGGCAAGCTATCACGTTTTTACACTGTTGAAATTTTGTTACGATTGGATCATTTTGGAGCCAAATTCTGCACGGACACAAAAAATATACTCTCGACTACAAAACACTATTAAACATGTACATCGTTATAACCATGGGAAAGATGCAAAATTGACTCTATAGCGGGGCATGTTGTCACAATGTATGGGGGAAATTTTCACAATGGGAAAAATGTAAAAGATTAACTACATTTCCAACATTGCGTAATCCATAAATTATGTATTTTCTAATATTTTAAAAACACATGACAACTTGCCCCACCCGAACACTTAATGCCTTTATACTGAGATTACAGGTATGAATATGTATCAGTGTAGTTTTAATGTGCTCATTTGTTACCCTGACCATTGTATTAAAAAAAATATACATCATAAAAATCATGCTAAAGAAAACAAGCTGTCATGTCACTGAAAGTTCAATTCAAAACGTTTTAGATACAGAGACACAGTCCCTGTGACAAATAGCCCCTGTCTCTTTTATATGGATTTATATACAATTACACACTTTTAAAAACTCTTCTAAATGTAAATTGTCAGTATCACTGTTCAACACATCATGTTAATCCATGTAGCTCAATGAGGATAGTATATTTTGTGTTTTCAATAATTTCCTAATTTACTTTTTTCAAGAGGTCAAAAGTAAAACAACTCGTTGATTCCTGGCCGCCCGGCTTTTATTTACCTACTGCACATTCTAATCTAGAGCTTAATATAGTGCAGTGGTTCCCAAACTTTTTCTGCCAGGCCCCCCTTTTGCAGAATTACAAAAATTCAATAATTTCACCAGCATGTCCAGTACAGCAGTACTACAGCATGTTATAGCATAGTATGTAGCGCTATTGAAAACATGAATAAGTATACATAGACATTTTTTGACTTTGCTTTTCCTTTGATCATAAGCAGTGGAGCGTTCATAGGAGCCATGTGCAGCTCTACGGAATGCACATTCATGGAGCGGAATACTGAGCAGAGCGTCACACATTGAGCAGTGCGCGCACCCATACTGTCGGCTGGCACGGCAGATATTTTCGGCTGTTTATTTCTTTCGAATCTCTATAAAAATCGTCTGACTGTACACCAGCCTTGCTGCACCCCTCTTATCATAACGCCGCGCCCCCCTTATCATAACTCCGGGGGTCGCACCCCCAGTTTGGGAACCACTGATATAGTGTCTTACATGCATATGTTTACCCAGTTTAGTGAATGTGTTAATATCAAGAAGTTGTTTACTAGAGTTATATGAAGGAGCCAATCCTCTTTACAATATTATGCCGTTTGAAATGGCTAGCTGCCAAAGATATGCTAGGTGGAGAGGCCCTGATCTATCAAACAGAAAGCATTGTTTGCAGTAAGTTGTTTTCTATGGCAGTGAGTGTTATGCGCGCTTTGTGTTTTATTCGCCTGCTTCACCTCACATTTTTATAGGAGAGCTGAAGTTGAAAAATAGCAAATCTGAGCAAATAAGACAACCATGTCATTCGCTTTTGTCCAATCAAGTAAACTGAGATGCGGGTCTTCCATTGTGGTGACAGAGTCTGGAGACTGCAGTGATGGAGGAGAACTTGTGGCTGTCACGGTTTACTTGCAGCTGTTTTTTTTAAGGTGTCTAGCAATATGATAGTTTACTTAACAGCAAACCAAAAATTCGGAGCTCTCACGCTATGATCCTCAATTAGACTGACATATACAGAACAGCTGATTAAGTGGTTGCCTAAACATAAACAAACTGCACATGCTCTTTTTGAAATTAAAAAAGGTCAAGCTAAAAAAGGCAGTGTGGTGAACCTCCTGTTTTCTGTCTGATCAGGGCCTTAAAGCAAAAAGATTTCTTGAAAACTAACTCTGACTCCTGAGCATAGATACGACAACTATTTATATAAAACAAACTTTGTGTATATTTTGTCAGCAAAGTTTTTTTCTGTTTCTGCTGTTCACCAGCTCTCCCTCCTGGAAAAGAAAAGAAAAATTGATTCGTTCGCCAAGTATATGCCAGGGGTGGCGAACTCCGGTCCTGGAGAGCCGCAGCCCTGCAGAGTTCAGCTCCAACCCTAATTAAAACTCA
>JAUMHG010000079.1:2157513-2170931 GCA_032359395.1 Enteromius anoplus
CGAACTCCGGTCCTGGAGAGCCGCAGCCCTGCAGAGTTCAGCTCCAACCCTAATTAAAACTCACCTGTCTGTAGCTTTTAAGTAACTGTTCAGACCTTGATTAGCTTGTTCAGGTGTGTTTGATTAGGGTTAAAGCAAAACTCTGCAAGGCTGCGGCTCTCCAGGACTGACGTTCGCCACCCCTGCTATATGCGATTGTCACTCATGTGCAACCGATTTACCACCGTTTTGAGCATTTGTTGGTAGGGCTGTTATGGTCACCATGACAACTGCGTCACCACCACGGTTGTCTTTGCCATTATCGGTAGTGCACGTGATGTCACACACTCTAATGTTAATACACAAATTTCCAAAATCACATTGCAATGTATGGCGTTTCTGTAATAATTTAATTCATACATGCAACACCTTCTAAAACATAAGTTCTAAAATGTATAAACAGTGAGGAGTTATTAGTATGATCATAAACACGCTGATATGATAAACATTGTTACTGTGTCAGTGAATCCAACTTTCTGTGTCATACACATAACATTTGTCTTCAAGTTGCTTTTCCACCATCTAGCTAAACAGCTCTGTTTGCATAACCGCTACATTCCGGGCTAAACATGAAGTGTGTGCCTGGCATAAGTGACACACCTCAATAGACAATTTTGAAAATTATCGTTTTTCATTCCACCTTTCTCTTTTTCAACAGAAATGGGTCGCCTAACAGTACTGTTGCTCTGTCTGGTTCTTGTGGTATCAGTTGTGGGCAGAAGAGGGGGTGGCGGTAAAGGCGGATTCAGCTGGGGCAAAAGTAGTGGAAGCTCAAACAAAGGTGGAAGCAGCACAGGTAGCAGAAGTGGCGGCAGCAGCAGTAGCAGCAATAAAGGCACTTCATCACATGGGACACACTCGTCCCCTGGAAACTATCCTCGCCAACCTCAAGTACCAAACCAGAATCCACCGCCCTACCCTGGTACTGGAGGTGGGTACCCGGGGCAGGGCAGAAATCCACCAGCAGGCTCTAACCCAGGTCAAGGATACCCTAACCAAGGTAGCTACCCTGGACGTGGTGGTAATCCGGCCCAAGGTGGTAATCCGGCCCAAGGTGGTTATCCGGCCCAGGGTGGTAATCCACAAGGTAACTACCCAGGGCGTAGTGGTTACCCAGCCCAAGGTGGTAATCCAGCCCAAGGTGGTTATCCAGCTCAAGGTGGTTACCCAGGACAAGGTGGTTACCCAGCTCAAGGTGGTTATCCACAAGGTAACTACCCAGGGCGTAGTGGTTACCCAGCACAAGGTGGTTACCCAGGGGGAGGATCTTATCCAGGAACAGGTTCCAGGTACCCTGGACAAGCTGGAGGATATGGAACTGGAGGCTCTTACCCAGGTTATCCAGTCCGGGGAGGTTCCAGCCCTAACCAGTTTGGTGGAGGTGTTGCAGGAGCAGGTGCAGGTGCAGGTGGATATCCAGGAGCAGCGCAATATCCTTACTGGAACCCTAACAACAAAATCATGAGCCCAGGCTATGGTGGTAACTATGGTAGTTATGGGTACGGCGGCAGATCACCTTTCGCCCAGTCAGTGCATAACATGGGTATGGCCCCTTCATATCAATCAAAGGGGTTTGGCAAGCAGGCAATTATGGCGGCTGGGGTTGGGGCGGTGGCAGGTATGGCTCTGGGATATGGCCTTGGAAGTTTCCCTCGCCCCCGTTTCCATTTCCACAACCCGCAGGAGGAATACTACTACAATCACTACATGTACAAACGTTATGGCCAACCTCCCCCTGACAGTAATGTGAACGGGAACTCTAACTCTCGAGGTGGAACCCCAGGGGAAGCAGGATCGGCTTCTGCCGGACAAGGAAATGTTAACCCTCATGACATCTTCCAGAATCCTCCACCACAGTCCTATGATAGCTTCATGGACAAGTGTGTGAAGAGGACAGACTTGCTCAGAGAGAAACCAGAAGGAAGATCGAGGAGATCCTCTGACTTTGTTGAGGCTCAATCAGCAGAAGTAGTCAATGACCCTTCTGGTGCTCAAGAAAATGCCACAACCAACAACGGCACTGCAGAAAGAGACACGTCCGGAAGCTCTTTATTTGTAACCTCACAGCCGCCTGAAACACCCAGTCAACCTCAAAAGCAGACCCAGGAGAGAAAAGAAGAAGCTGATGATGACGATGACACAGTTAGCATAATGGTGATCGGCTATCCTGTGCTAATTGAGCAAATGAAAGCACGACGTTGTGTCGAGCTGTATATGGTCTATGCGGAACAGCATGCAGAAAAACAGATGCAGGTCCGCAGTAACGTAGATGATAAAACCAGCAACAGTAGCGGTGACTTACCTGGACCCTTTGGCCAGGGTGTCAAGCTACTCTTTACTAGCATCCTGTCGCTTATCTTCAGTTCTCTTCTGCACTAAAATCATGGAAAAGGTGACACATAAAGCCATTGAGTCAGACTGAGAAATGAACTGTTTGCACCCATCAAATGTTATCAGACGTATATTTTTCTTGATGTTTAGAGACATTGGACAAAGTATTCCTGAAAGACTACTTGAAGATTCAACAGAAAGAACTTCTCACAACGACTCTTGTAAACTTACTCTACTAAATGACAACATAAGCCATCTAACAATCTCATAATCACATATTTCAAAGAAATTTCCAAATGAGATTAGAACTTTTGCATTCAATTACTTTTACAATTTCACTTTCCATCACTGCCACCTGCTTGCACGTGTTTTGGTGAACACTAACTTCTCAGCATTACGCATGAACCGTTTATTACATCCAATTTAAACAGAATTGTGCATGGCATTGGCATTTGACTTTTCCACTGGCAACAGCAATTACAACAAACCACAAATATTTTCATGATGGCAATCCTACTTGTAAAGAACAAGATTTTGTGTTATAGTGCTATCTCTAATTGTTTGGACTGTTAATTTAGGGATTACCTTTCTACTGGTGTATATATCTCTTTTAAATCATTATCATAGACATACCTAATTTTAATGCTTTATTTGTCCTCCACTGTTTTTTAGGGGCTGTTCACAATGAACATGTTTTTGCATTCTACTCCATTATTTTCTGCGTAAGCATGCATTAGTTGGACATTATTGATCATTGACTCTTTTGCCATAAAAACACATGAACACTGCATTTTTAGAAGGAAGTGGCATTTTATGAGACATTCAAAGACCTTGTGTTTTTTCATTCCACGTTCCACATTTTAAAAAATGGAAAAACACTTACTGTGTGAATGGCTTCTTTACTAATGTTTTTGTGGTCATAACTCTTTGGTTTTTCATTTAATATGTACACTAAAAATCCCACTTGTCTGTTTCATTCATATCAGATGTACATCTGAAATGGCATTTTCTATAAAGCTGGATCTTTATCAGTAGCTTGTTTGCTGTGGTTTCTTTGAATATTATTGCTGAACATTCAAGTAGTTTATCAACCCAGCTTAGCACTTTGCTTAATCATTTATCTAGAAAGACTGTGGCGACCACAGGATGACCAGTAGAAGGCAAAGCTTAACACCTTTATTGTTACTCAGCTGCATATGTATTGTTATGCCTTTGCGATTTTGTGAATGTTGAAAATGTGTATAATGTTATCATCACTGGGATTAAATTGATTAAATGCACCTTAGGTCTGTGTCTGCCTATTTTCATTTAATATTTTTTTTGCCCTCATTCTTGAAAACTAAATTTGGCCTAGTGATTTTTCAATTTGTTCCAGTAACAGTTCATGTTAACACTTAATTTACTTGATGTCCAATGTAAAATCTGGTCCCTGAAGCAAAAGCATTTTTTCCTATTATGGTGTCAGGTAAGATGTGTGTTGTGATCATTTCTCTTGGAGTTGTTTTTGAAATCTATTCAAGTGTACTTGACGTCCTCATGTTGACACATGCAAGATTTTAGCTAACTAATTTAAGACCTAATTAGACCCTAAGTGGAAAACCCTGAACCTGTTGTGGTTATAAGATTGTGAGGAGTGACAAAATCCAAATGCAAGACTAATTGTGTTAAAACATGCAAAGGTGAAAACTGTCAGAACCATTCATCATCACAAGTGTTTTGTGCAAATTAACCCTTGGGAAGAAGACTTTAGCACAACAGTGGATCACTGGAGATGAGAATCCCTTGTTCGGTGATCATTACTGTGTTTAATCAGGCATATGCACACAAAAACAAATAGAGATATGTTTCTTTTAGTGATGCAATTTGAGACATCACTAAGATCACATGCTATAAACAAGACACTGACATAGTGTGTCTTGAATAAATATCCAAGATAAACGGTGCATTCCAAACTGAATATATTGTCCTCATAAGGGCACTTTGGAGTGATCACAGTCCATTGTTCCAAAGTGCTCAAAACTGGCCACTTTAAAGGGCCCTTTGGAAATTAGGATTTTAAAGAGTACAATTAATGGACACTTTTGGCCCCCACAATCCTTTGCTCTGATTCTTTCCATGATGGCGGTGCCTCTGTGTGGGCACTTCAAGAAACAAAGTCAGTTGTCTTTATTTTGGAGTCTTGATGTTGAGATATTGTCATCTTACAGAAGGGCATATATGGACGACAACCTTATTTCACAATATGAAGTTTCACCACCAGTCTCGCATTCCCATAATCTTCTTAATGTGACCCACACTGATATACTGCAGAGCAGTTTGTTTGAAAAACATCTGGAATACGGTGTACATTTTAGGACATCCTCAGACCTCAGTCATAAGATGAAAATGCGTCATGCCTCAGACTAGAAGGCCTTTGTCAATGGACTAAATGGCATCGTGACTTAGATTGAAAGGCTTCAGGTCTTGTAAAAAACTGTATTAGGTCTCGTCTCATAGGGCGAAATGGACTCGACAAATCGTCCACAGGCGAAACAGACTCAAATTAAAAGGCATCAGACAAAAAGTCATCAGGGGAAACGGTGGATTGTGATGTGTTGCGTTGCCCCGCCCCGTGTGACGTCATACGCACACGGCCCAAGGAAAGTGGTGGTGTGGAACTGGATCGCAGATGGAGGCAAGCTGCTTCTGATATGGTTTATTTTAACAGTTTTATTAAATGCTAAACCAATTAGATTTTATGCATAGGATAACATGCATTTCATGAGTATTTTGTGCATGTTTAAAAAGTTAGTAATAGTGCCATCCTCGACAGTTCCACACCACCACTTTGCTTGGGCTGTGTGCTTGTGACGACACACGGGGCGGGACAACGCAACACATCACACTTCACCTGAGTCCGTTTCGCCTTAGGACTTTTTGTCTGATGCCTTTTAATCTGAGTCCCTTTCAGCTCATGACTTTTTGTCTGAGTCCATTTCGCCAATGCCGAAGACTTGACACCTGACGTTGTTTTTTCCGAGACACGTCACAAAGTCATTCTGTTCCTCTTTTGTGTGACAGACACAGTGCTCATATATGTTTGCAGTAACTTACACGAACCGTGATTGACTCCACTGTGATATGACCTTGTCTTTCTCACACACGGGATGCGGAATGCGCTGCACTATGAAACCCATTCATTTCAATGGCTTGCCACATGAGCACAAAATTTTACATTTGAACCGTCAGTAGCAAATGATTAACAACACATCCTTACAGTCGCTGATTCGGAAGTGCCAGATTGTCAGAAATTTTTTTTCTTAGAAATAGCCTTTGAACATTTCTTTGTATTCTCCTAGGATAACAAAACTATCATCCATAAAATGCATTGCACAATTTCTAGGTTGTGCTGCCAAATAAAGTTTTTTTGCTTTGGCACAGAAACACACAGCTTCTCCTGACATGGCTTCATCAACACTACCGCCTTCCTGAAATCACGCCTTCTTTCTTTGCATGACCTTTCGTTTTGCATTATGCAAATATTAGCACATCTTTGCAGAGAAGTGGGGGCATGTTTAAACAAGCCTTTTTAGGTGGGTGTGGATGAGTCTTAACTTCTATAAACTTCTATATAATATCTTTTTGAGTTTGACACTTTAGTCTTTGCAAATTTAGCGATCTTATCTTATGCAGCTTCTTACAACCCAAAGAGAAGGGAAAACTTTAAAGGGGTCATCCGGTGACACATGCACTTTTTCAAGCAGTTTGGACTGAAATGTGTGTTGGGAGTGTGTGTATACAACCACCCTACAATGATAAAGATCCTAAAGTATTTTTATTAAATTAAAAGAAAACTAAGTTGTCCCTTCTGAAATCAAGCCATTCTTAAATGCATGTAGATGTGGCGTCACACCAACAGAGGCCACTCCCACTATAGTTGATTGACAGCAGCGTGTGTCACACAGACTGAACTGGTGTCTTACCTCAGACCCGCCCTGAGTGACCCGACATAAGACCCAGACGCAGAGACAAGCAAGACTCCTAAGAGATTGAGGTGTTTGTTGTTGAATGTATTAATGAACACAGCAGTAGTGATTTATTCCGACATCTGAGTGACTGAAGACGCGGAGGATGAACGCTACGTTTGGTTCTGAAGGGAAACGCGCCCTTAATCAAACGAAATGCGTTTATCATTCATGATCCAGCCTCACCTACAGAAGCAGTGAGTATAATGGCTTTTAATGAATCTTTGCAAATGGCCTTTCCTAATAATGTGCTAATTAGCAAGTTTGACTATGAATACGGCTAAAAAAAGATCTTCTGAGAGTGCCTCGGAAAAGGGGGCGGAGTCAGCGGAGCTGTCAAGATTTAAACGTTTAAAGTTAACGTTTAAAGTTTTTTTACACTATCTTTGAGATATTTTAAAGCAATCTATATTACAAGCTTTCCATTAAGACCATAAATAATCATTTTAGCTTGTGGAAAATTGGCTTTGTATGACCCCTTTAAATCACATCATATGACTTTTAACTAGAGATTTGACAGAGATTATTTTTTTCTGTAACTGCATTAACCCAGTCCTCTGTTCATCCTTTGATATGTTGCCTTTGCTTTGCTGTTTTCATGTGGGTCTGTATTGCTGCTTACATTATTCTTCTAAAGTATGCCAGTGTTCTAACATTTTATCCTACCCATCAGATTTTGCTACCTCCTATGAAATAAATAGGTACTACAATTTGATATCAGAAAATGCTACCTGTTAAATTATGTTTTACATTAACAGTAAGGGTAGGTTTAGGTTTGTTTGAGGTAATAAAACATCATGTATAACTCATTACAGCCAACATGTCAGTCCTGCAGCTCGCAGTCACTGAATGTGTATGGTTTGATAATGTAGGTTCTTGTGCACATCCTTTTTCAACACAGATTGACTGAGGTACAGTATGACATTAATGACAGATCCCACAGTGTAATCAAGTTCGTACTGTCTGTCAGACTAACATTCACAAAAGACGTTTAAAAAACACAAAGTGTGCACCCAGCTTAACTCTCAAGACAGTTTAGTTGAATAACCTAACTGTTTAAATCAGTAACATGTTGGGTGACCTTCAAAATAAAGTATTACCATGTTTTTATTATTTGGACTCTCTTTCTAAAGGCCCCCATTTACGGCAAAGGATCCATGAGCAAGTGTGATGCAATTCTACATTCTCCAAATCTGTTCTGATGAGGATATTTACCAACATGGTCTGAAGGTGTCCATTTTCAGCACGTTTTCAATTTGGGTGAACTATTCTTATCCTCTGATTCTTATATGCTCCAATTAAGGTTCTGATATAAAATATATTTTTAATATGTTGTTTTGATCCTGCAGCTTTCATATTATTTCACATCTGTCCCTTGAGAGAGTTAGTGACACCACTTTCATCTTCGCGCGCATTTTAAAAGCGTGCACCGGTGTATGCTCTCGTGCACTCGTATACAATGTCAGCCATGGCGCTGTAGGTTTTCTTGTAGATTTGCTGATCCTCTCATCACTCATGAATATTTCTCAGAGCAGTGCGGGTCTCGGGACAGTCCTGCCTCTTACTAGTTTCGAGAACGTGCTTTTGTTTCTCTTCAATGTGATTCTCGCCACCGCCATCGTTTTCTTAAACGCCTCCGTGTTTATCGCCATCGTGATGAACCGATCACTGCGGAGCGAGAACCGCTTTATGTACATGCTCAGCACGTGCCTCAGTGACATCTGCACTGGCGTCTCGTATTATTATGCAGGAGTTTTGGATGTACGCGATTATTATGAATCACCGACTCGCACTTTCTACATCGTTCCCACTTTTTTGGGTCTGTCCTACTTAGCGATTCTGGCCGCGCAGGCGGACCGCTATCACGCGGTCTCCGCGCCTTTCAAATACTCGCAGCGCATGACGCGCAACAGAACCCTGCTGGTGATTCTGGCCTACTGGGTTTATGCTTTTCTGATAGTGGCTGTAAATAATTTGGTTACTTTGGGGGTTGCTAAAAGAGTTACGGGCTTTGGCACTTTTGTGGCAAACATTTTCACAGTCATAATAATGATTGGCTTGAATATTAGACTGTTCTTCATCGCGAAGTTTCAGCTAGATCGCGAGCCACTGAGCGCGGAACGCGACAGCAAGCGCGCGTCCATTTATCTCATCATAATAGTGGCCGTGTGTTTTCTGATAGCTTGGTTGCCAATTTTTCTTCACATTATTGTTTGTAATTTCGCGGGGTCTACGTGCTATAGTTTTAGAAATGAGGGCTCAGACCCTCTGCGCATTCTGCCACGGGTGAATGCGGTTCTGACCCCTCTATTGTATATCAGGGGCTGTTCAGCACTAAGGAGCACGCTACTGAGCAAAATCTGGAGACACGCATGCTGCAAGAGAAAGGGGTAATCTCTCTCACTTTCTATCTGTCTCTCTTGCACACATGGATCCTAATTCATCCCTCGACGATCTCTGTTGCTTTATTCATTCTATATGAAAGATTGTTACTTTTGAAGACTATATGTCCAATCTTTTTTATTACTAAAATGTTTTTTTTTCACACTATTGCTAAAATATATAAATGTACGTTTTTAAAAAATATTTATTTTATTTATATTATGCATTTAAATTATTAATTTGTTATTTTAAGCTATTTAATATTCATTTTTTTACAGTATTCTAGTCTTGTAGGATTAGAAAAAGAAAATAACAGTCACTGGTGTCAATTAAGTATTATTTAACTAATTATTTAATAAAAATAGAAGTAATAAGAAACTAAACAATTCCAAGAGGCTCCTCGCAAGGTGGTGCTCAGGCCCTAATGAAGACCAGGTTCCTCTCTGCTCATGATGAAGTGGTTGTGATTTAAAATACTGTACACAACTGGGTGTTTCTCTTCAAATTCTTTAAATAAAAGCATTTATGTTTACCAAAATAATAATGAAGTCTAACAATATGGCTCACTTATTCAATATAGTGGGTTAAGTATCCTCAGCCGAGATGGACACACATTCTGTAAGAGTTTTGTAAAAAAAAAAAATAAATAAATAAATAAATTGTCGGTCAGAGGGTTGGTTAAATGGTTAAAATTTAACACTGTATCATATCATTTCTTTAAGTAGTCTATAAGTATTCATTTATTTATTTACAGTATTTATTAATATAATATTTACAAAGATGGTTAAAGGAGTAAACCTTTGCTTTTCTGGTAGCGTCGTGGCTGGTTAGGCACACAAACAGCCATGTCACAGAAGGACAATGAATATCTGCAAAGCTTTTTTCCCCGATTTTTCCTTTCTTAGTGTGAACCCTCTGTCTATGGAGAAGAACGGAGCATTCATCTTCAAGATGTGATTTCACAAGCAAAGGCAGTAAAAGAGTTAAAAAGATCAAGTGCCATTCTTGATGTTTTATTATTTCTAAAATAACAATACAGTCACATTTATTTCATGAGATATTTCAGATGTTTTTATGATATTCACATAAGCCTCAAACAGGCCTCCCAGTGTTGGGAAAACTGATATTCTTAAAGAGATATTTTTTTGCCTCCTTCCTTATTAGACTTTAATATGCGATGTTCTACATGAAATAGACATTAAAAAAATATTATAATAATTTACATGCATCTTTTATAGATTAAATTTTCTGAGAAAATGAACTCTTCCTGTTTTCAGAATGATTTATCAATAAATTCAAGATGACATTGTGATACTGCATATTCTTGTTTTGTTTTTGGTGTCATCTTTAAGGAAGGACATATACCTAATTCAGAACTATTCAGAAATGTTGTGTAGGTCTTTTTTCAATGTGCGATTTGAAGCTTGTTTAATAAATGATCAACAGGCTAGACTAGTATATATAATAGAAATATAAGAATGGGTAATTAATTTGTGTTTTTGTGATTTGACGAGATCTTTATTATGATTCTGTGTTATATCAAGCACATGAAAAGATGATAAATATTGATGTGTTAACTTAAAGAATATTACGAAGAGAGATAGCAGCCGTCTTCAGATCCTGTTTCTGAATCACCATTACACGTACAGTAAGTGAAACGTTAATGAATTAAAATCAGAACATTATTATAATTGTATAAGTTTCAAAGGTGGTGTGTTAAAGGTATGGGATAATATTCTACATTTTAGAAGAAAATTTGACATCATGTTTAAGCATTTTTCAATGCGTTCAGTGTTCACATTAACTTTAAGGTTCAAAACAAACAAAAAAGGCCCACCACCTGTCCCCTTTTCCTCTGTCCATCTGCATCCTTGGTAGCCTATATTTACATGGCAAACAGCACATATGAAACACACAATGCTTTGTAAAAATAGGCTCTTTCAGCTCTCAGCGCACACAAACATTCAATCATCTCCATTGTTGTTTTTTTAGACATTTCCCAAACATTCACCCACTGAGAGCTGAAAAACCATTCACCTGTGCTTAACATACAGTAATAGTCTTATTCTTTTGGGGGAGGTCTTTTCTGCCACCTGTTCTATTCCCAGTGCACCTAATTTCCCTTCACCCATTCATAAGAGATTGGAAGCCTCATTAAGAGATTAATTGCACTTACAGTGAAGCCCTGTGTGGCCATAAAGCTGTTTAGGATTGTCAGTTGATGATTAATCATGTCAAAACATGCCACACAAAGTCTGGATCCAGTCAGAAGCATTTATTTACGCCTGTGTTTTTGTCTCATTAAGAAACACCTGGGAAGGGGACTTTTTTCCCTTATGATTAGTGTGGTCAACCAGGCAGAGCAAATGTGCATACAGTCAATGATCATAACACTGCACTGTCCGTAAACTTTCGTTAAGATAGTCTCTATTGGGCACTTATTTCTGCTCTGATAATTATTGTGATGATGATCATGATAACTGTCCCAGTTGAGCTAGTGCACTGGCCAGTGTTAATTGTAGTACTGTAGTATCAGTTATGAATACTTTCAGCCCAAATTCACAGCCAGCCAGGCAAGCCGCTCTAGACCACCTTTGATCGTACGCTGTAGCCAGCTCTAGTTTACTACAACAGTAAATACAATTGTAAAATTATGGCTTATAGTTTTGGTTTGCCACCCCAAGATTGTAAGTGGCCCCATCTGGCCACCCCTATGAACAATTTCTGGAGGCGCCACTGAGCTAGTGACCAGAATACAGTGTTAAAGTGACAAAAGCATGAATTTGAAAGTTGGAAATACTTTTCAGTAGATTGATGGACAATGTTATTTATATAAACCTGGTAAATAGGTTTATAATTTTGGAGAAACAGGAATCTTAAAGATGTTGGACCATATGTGCCATTTAAAATGTTGATCTTAAGGTTTCTGTGAGGTTTTTTTTATTCCACGTGTCCATTTTTAAAATTTCTGACAAAAAAAAATATTTAAAATAACATGTTAAATGTCATACTTTAATTTGCACAAGTCATCAAAAACAACACAACCTAAAAAGGGCATTGTCTTTGTATACATATATAAATTCACAATTTTAAACACAATGTCATCTTGGCACTTTAGTTCATCAAAAACTTTGTTTCTAAGAATGTAAAATTAAAACACATAAGCAGTATTTACCCAATTTAAATGCTATATTGCTTCAAGATACAAATATGGGGCATGAATCTGCTCACAGGTTTAACTTGTGCTTTGTAAATTCACAAATGATTAGTGAATATTTAAATATGTTTTTGAAAGTCTCTTAAAAAAAAAGTGTTGTGTTTGTCACATCACTTCTATACATATAGTCTTCTCCATATTCTGTGGGTTCACTCTGAGAAAAGATGGAAAAAAAACAACATTTGCAATAATATGTCAAATATATAAATGCAACAGAGAAAATATCAAATGTTGTATCAGGAAGAGCCTAATTATGGGAGGAAATATGGATATGTAAAATTAGCCAGGAACATCAGGACAGAAGAAGGTGGCTCAGTGAGTAGCAATTTTGCCTCACAGAAACAGTAATCAATGCGCGGGACTAAATGGTAAGCTACCAGGAGCACCTGCATCATTATCATCAGTAAAAATACTGTGCTAAAGGACATCATTATGAATTGTTATCTTATTAAATTTAGCAAACAGATACTTACATGGATTTATGAGATGCTAGAGCAGACAGCAACACAAAGATTTGAGTCACAGGTTGTAGCGTGTTTGGTATTACAATTTTTCAATAGAGATAGGCTATTGTACTAATTTTCACATTTAAGCACTTTAGAATATTTAGAAAATTTTAATATATTTATATTTGCTAAATCTATGGTGTTTAAGTCATTTTAAGATAACATTTTGTGCAATTAAGTGGTTGTTTTGCAACAAGGTGGACAGTAGACCTGCTGATAAAGAAGTGACAGAAAAAGGGGGGATTTAAGATGCAGTTCAAAGAGACAACCTTTTATTACTTTCTATGGCCCCAGACTAAAGATTAGAACTTTTAACGATTAGACCAGGGTGGAGAGTCGCAGCCCTGCAGAGTTTTGCTTCAACTCAAATCAAAACACAAAAATCAAACACACCTGAAAGAGCTAATCATGGTTCAACTTGGAAGCTACAGGAAGGTGTTTTAATTAGGGTTAAAGTTGAACTCTGCAGGGCTGGGGCTTTCCAAAACTCTGGATTAGATCTATTAGATGGGCATAGAAATAATAAGGTGTGTGCGGTTTTCAGATTTCCCAGAACTTCCCAGCCCCAAATTGTGTCCCGATTTTGAGTTTCATTGTCTGTGTGATTTACTCCACAATACAAAGACATGCAAGCAGGTGAATTTAAGGTATGTGTGTGTGTGTGTGTGTGTGTGTGTGTGTGATCTGTGGCCCTAGATAGCCTACTTAAAGTGGTTTAGAAAATGGATGGATATAAGAAAAAAAGGCCAAATCTAACTGACACCTCCTATGTGTCTGATGTTGGTCTGTATTTCACAGGATAACAAAAGTGAAGGTTTCAGGCTGCAGACCAGCACCATATCCTTTGACCCTAGTTAATCTCATGACTTTTCCAGTCATTCCTCATTACGGATTTCATGTATCAATATATACAAACATAGCTGTTGGAAATACTTTACA
>JAUMHG010000079.1:2171031-2182268 GCA_032359395.1 Enteromius anoplus
CAGGGAGAAACCAAATAAAGACAAGACAGGACTAAACCAAAAGTACAAAGACAGGGGAGACCAGGACATACAGACACAAAACATGACACATATGGTGAAAAACTGTATTTGACAAAACAATTATCAATTTTTGGAAGTATAAAAGATCATATAATTTACAGTGAATTACTGTAATTCACAGAAAATCCTGCCTTGCATTTCAAAAATTCATAAAAATCGTGCGTCGCCTTGTAAAAAAATAGATGCTGTAGGCCCAAAAGCCTCTGACAGCAAGCAAATAAAAATCTCTAGTGCAGACAATTCCCATTAGACATGGGACGATCTGAACAATTCGTCAAAGTCGAATTTCAGTCTAATGGGACTAAGCCGCGTCTACTTAAACAGCGTGTAACCAGCAGCAGTGTCCTCGGTCTGCGACAAGCGCACTAAAATGCTCACCTTTAACTCAAGCGTTCCGCTCTCCGTCGACTTCTCGCGTCCTGAAGATTTTTTGATATTTATTTTTCACATTGTGTTCGCTACAGGTTCGGCTCTGCTGGCAGGGTCAGTGGTCGTCAGCATCATGAGCACCAGAGCCCTGCGCTCCCAAAACCGCTTCATTTTCATGTTAAACACCAGCATCAGTGACACTTTAACCGGCCTCTCTGTCTTCTACCTCGGCCTGTTTGACGTCCAGGAGGGCTATCCGTCCCGGAACGGCACATATTACATCTTACCATCATTCCTAGGAGTGAATGTGTTGACGTTTGTGTTTGCACAGTTCGATAGATACCTGGCCGTGTGTCACCCCTTCTTCTACAAGCGGTACATTACGCACGGGGTTGTGATTGGCGTCTGCGCGCTTTGCTGGATCTACACGTATTCGATTCTAACCGTTCAAAGCGTCGTGCCAGTTGCGTTCGCCGCTCAAATGAACGCTTTCGGGGTCATAGTCCTGCAGGTGATCGTGGCCGTCAAAGTTTTAATGACCATCAAGCTGTACATGATCACGAGGTATCAGCTCAGCCGAGAAGCGCCCAGCAGCGACAAGGACAGCAAGAAAGAATCGCTGCGCATTATCGTTTTTGTGGTCATTTGTTTTCTCATCTTATGGGCTCCGTCTTTTGTGAACATCTCAGTAAAATATGTGACTAAGAACGGTCTGAGGTTCAAAAATGAGGCCACGAATCTCTTCGCGATCATGGCGCGATTTAACGCACTCAGCACACCTGCGCTGTACATCTGGGGCAGTCCAGCGTTACGCGCGGCGGTCTGGAACTCCGTGTGGAGTAAAGCTTTCAAGAGAAGAAAGACAAGGTTTATTTTGTTTCTAATTGAAACATATGAGACGGGAGGGGAACATATTTGCCTTCAAAAGCTCTTAATTAGGCTACATCTTTTCCACCGTAACACATTTTTGTTTTGCGCGGGGCTATCCGATCTCATGAGAGAACCAAATAAAAACGAAAACTGAGATGCAAAAATGGACTTTGGCTTGTATATGCTATGAGATGGGTAGGGTCAGAGTTTAGGGAAACTGCGTATCATATGCACGCTAACCAACCCAGTCGCACGGCTAGTCGTGACAATGCACTCGATGCCAAACACGTGCGCGCCGTATACGTACATTTTTGCCTGTTTTGGTTTTTATTTGACGTACGAATCCAAACTAACAAAACAAATGTATTAAAGTGCAAATTTTCCCTTCCATCTATTTTTTTTACCCTCACCAGGTGTTATGTTTAATTGTGTGAATGTGCAATATTGAAATGATACCTGTTTATACAGTAATCCCATCTGTGACACTTTTGTCATCGTGCCTCTATATTACAATCTAAAATGCTTGATAACATCAAAACCTACCTAAATGTACAAAAACAACCTTAATCTATAGATTTTTTCTTGAAGGCTCAAGGTTTATAATTGTGTGAATCAACCACATTAAAGCACATAAACACATTAACCACTCTGTTACAGATTTATTTAGTAAATTGCAACCTATTAAATGAATAACCTGAGTAGTTGACTTACCTCACAATGCGTTTGTATCTGTCTTTTTAAACAGGGTTGAGTCTGGTCATATGAAACTCAGCAAGGGTGGAGAGAGAATCCTCAGCATCACATAGCATCTGAGAAACATGAACACCGAAGACCCTCCAACTGTCCGCTGACAGAATGAAATGATCCAAGCCATCACAACAAACCTTGTAAGGCTTGTTGATAAAATGCCAAACAACTTTTTTTGTGTGCTCTCTTATATTATAACATGATTATCAGGATTTCTGAAGAATGTTTGAGTCAAGTTATAGGTTCATTTTTTTATGAAGTGAACTATATGTTTGTTCATCGCACACAGTTTCTTTATTGGCATCAGTGGTTCCCCAAAGAACCTTCCATGGAACATTTTCATTCCACAGAAGGTGCTTTTGATTATTAAAATGTTATTCACATGAAGAAAAAAATGGTATTAAGAACTGTTCACGTAAAGGTTCTTTGGGGAACCAAAATCCATGGCATATATGTGTCCTGCAGTTTTTCTTGCCTGCCTGGAAGTTTCAAGTATACCTAGTGAGAGCTTGATTAGCTGCTTCAGGTGTGTTACCCTAACCCTAACCCCTGGATTTTTATGGCATCAACTGTGAAAACCAACTTTTAAACTTATGTTTAAGTGCATATTACTATTTCTAATGCTTTTTTTTTTAAAACTGCTGAGCTAAAATCTGTGTCTCATAAACGTGCAGCAGTGCAGAAAAGATCAGGATGTTTGGTAAATCATATAGCCTATTACATTTGTTTTTGTTTTTGAAATTAACCAGCAAACTACAAAATAAAGAGCAATTTTATAAATGAAAGAAATATTCATAAACACAATGCATTTAAACATTTTATCAGTTACAAATATTAAGTCGATTTCATTTTCAATAATTCATTCAAGATGTCACACAATTTTCCTTTTTCTTTACACTGTGGGTAACCTCTTCCTTAATGTTTTGTTACTCTTCTTTTCACATTTAGCCTGACTTCACACCAGTCCAGTAAACTGTCCCTGTCAGTGGTCTGTCAAATAGGGGAAGCTCATTTTCGGCCTACATCATAAAATTGTCTATTTATTTATAAGTGAAACAAGGAATGTACTGTATAATTGTGTGAAATGTATGATGAAAATCAAGCAATTTCGCCAAGCAAATAGGTTGCAGGGGTTTTTATTTCGACTGAACTTGAGAAATCCGCGATGGGCTTCAGCGATTCCTTATAGTACAAAACCGCTGTCAGTCAAAGGGAGATGCAATCTTTCGACAGACCCTCCAATCATCACGGAGAAGCTCGGAGTCCAGACCAGCCCACTCCTCATTCACCCCCAGAGATGCGGAGCGTCCGTGGGCGGGACATAATTTCGGACATTGACCATTAATTTCGTGACATTATAGGGGAAGCTGAGCTTCCCTTGCAGTCTTAAAGAAATCCCCACTGGTCCCTGTGCATGTTGTCCAAATCAATCTGCATTTTAGAATTTTGATATTGAATATTAAAAAGAACATTTCCTGTGAGGTATGATACATAGCATGCTCTGGAAACTATCCCCTAAAAATATGCACGGGACCAGACATTTATCAATTATTTAAACTAAAATAATTGACCACTGTGAATATTTACAAATGTAAGGTACCATTAAAGATTTAGTACGTAGATCAAAATAGATGTCATTCATGTCCAACATTCAAATTCAATATATTTAAACTGTACTAGCAGCTATGCAAAATAGGATAAATATTCGCAACGTGACTTTAAGTGCGTATATTTAACATAGGCAATTTTTTCCATATCAGCAAATTGTCAAATGCATTCCTTGCCCGAATAAACAATTAAAGTTCTTTTTTTTCCTTCACCAGACAAACAGAATCATAAGACCACATGTACATCCTAAACTTTATTGGACTGTTTTAATAAAACTTTTTAAAAAATATTCTCAGATATAAAGATGACTAAATACTGTCACTGAAGAGGTTAACGGCATCATATCAGTGTTTATTCAAAAGAAAAAGAAAAAAAAGAAACCGGGGGATTAAAAAATAAACACAAACTAAACATCACATCCAAGTACATGGAAAATGAACCGAAAAGAACTCGAACTTGAAACAATTTGGAGAACATAGCAGCAATTTAAAGCTCAAAATGTCAAAACTGGTTTGAAAGCGATCAATGCGAGCCGTGAGAACAGCTGCAGACTCTTCCGTCAAATCGGGTTGAGAATGAAGCTTTACAACACTGAGATCCTAAAACAGCCAGCACGAACTCAAAACCTCCATGTAGAGTAAAACCGAACAAAGTTTTCAAACTGCAGCTTCTGTGAAACCATCTGTATCCGTCATCACCTGCGGCCAACAAGTTAATTCTGCTCCAAGGCTGAGTTGATGGCCTGAGCTGTGTTTTGAACTTAAAAATTGCGTTGATATTGGCAAGTGAAGTTGGCTCTTGCTGCATTGTTACAGTACAGGGATGAAGATGCGGCCGACCAGCAATCGTCTCCAGTTAACCGCCAGAACGCATAGAATGCATGAAACACATGAAAATGTAGGTAAAACAGAGGAGATGCGGGATTTCACTCTCCCTTTGTGACCAAATCTTCAATGTAGGCATCCAGTTCATCGTCACTGCTGATCTCAATGTCCTGTGGAACAAAATAAACATACAGAAAAAAAAGTGAAATTTCCAAACAAAGAGCATTTTGTCCCATTTATAAGTCTAGGCCTACAAAAATCAAAACAAATAGCAAAAGTGATTCATAGAGTAATGTTATGTGTGTAAATGCAGTAAAGTGAGTGTGTGTGTTTGTGTGTTTCAGACCTCCTGGACTTTCTGCAGAAGAGCCACAATGTTGGTTCTGAGTTTGCTGAGTTTCTCCTCAGATTCCCGAAGTTTGGCTTCTGCCCCGCTGCTCTTCTCCTCCACGGCTCGTGCCCGTGACTCTGCCCGAGTTTGGTAGGAATTACACAGACTCTGCAGCCCGGCCTCATACTGCTGGAAATACTCTTTCTGCAATTCACAATTCATAATCAAACCCAATTTGATACGAGCAAGCATTCTTATCTCAAGTGTGCCGGTAGCGATGGTCTGCACTCACGATGGGAAAGGCCACAAGGTCCTCAGCACTCATAGTGTTCACAGAATCTTTAGGGATTCGGAAATCCGGAGGGAAAAAATACCGTAGCAACGTCCTGTAACGAACAAAGCATGAACGACGGGTTGAAATGCACAAAAAGTGCACACACTGTTAGCAGAAGAAACCCCAAACACACCTCATCATGGTCACAAGGCCTTCTGTGGTCTCTCTGCTTGGCCCGCTCTGAGTCGTGTCAGGCTCAGCAGCGGTGGGCGGGGTTACAGACCGTGCTGGACCCTGATTGGTGTCTGGACTTCGTGACTCCGGAGAGGCGGGACGCATAAGACGGACGTCATCGCTGCCCTTAAACACCCTGAAGACAAACACAAATTAAATATTAGCTCTGTACAAAGTTGCCATTAAATCAGAGCAGATCTGTTTGTAGATGTACCAGCGGTCTCTTGGAGTGTTCATGGGCACATAGTCGAACTTGACCTTCCAGCGTATGCTCTCCTTTCCCGTCTCTACTGCGGTTACACGACCTGTAAACCACTCTCCGTTCACCTTCGCCTCCACTTGAATTCCTTTATCTATGAAATACGGTTTATTAGATCCATAAAACGAACACAGTTGAATACATCCTTTTATAATGCGACACAATATGCATGTTTTACCTTTCTGTGCATTTTTTATTGCATCTTTCTTCAGGTCTTCAATAGTGCTATTCGTGATAACCTGACAGGGAAATTAAAATCAATTAAAACTACATTCATTGAATAGCCTACCAAAAATGATTATTTAATGTGTACTTAAACTCTAGCCAACTATGATTCACACATGTGGAGTGAGCACTACCTCAGCGTTGCTCTGTTTAACAGCTACTGCGGCCACGGCGGCTGCTGGTGGTGGCTTTTTTTCCACGACAGCTTTCCCTCGAGCCTGAACAGACGCCGCCATCTTTGATTTTTTGGGTTGAGGTTCATCCTCTTCTGATGCACTCTCGTCGTCGTCTTCCTCCTCCTCCTCCTCTTCCTCTTCACTTTCTTCCTCTGCATCCTCCTCTTCCTGGACTCTACCTTTCTTCAGGTTTCCTTTCTTGTTGGTTGGAGTTTGTTTGCTAGCAGTCTTGGCGGATGGTGGCTAACAAAACAAAAAACACGTATCAGTTTGTTGTGATATTTTTTGTGCGCCGAAACATGAAAGTGTGAGTATATAACACTACTTACTGTAGTTGTGCGGCTCTGTGTGGCGCTTCTGCGAGCCGGTGACTTTGTGGGTGGTGGGGGAGGGGCTACAGGTTTGGCGGCTGGTTTTGTAGCCTTTGATGCAGGAGCTGGTGATGACTTTGCTTTAGGCGGAGGGGGAGGAGCTGGTGGGGTCCGGGTAGGTCGTGACGGAGGCGTTGCTTTAGGGGGAGGGGTTTTTGTTATCTGTGGTTGACTGACAACTCTTCGGACCGCTGCGGGGAGGGGTGGGGAACGTGGGCGGGGCGCTGCTCGCTGAGATGAGCGGGTCGGCTATTAGAAAAATATATATATATATTTTAATTTATATATATATATATAATTAAATTATTATATATATATTATTACAAGTATTCTGTTCAAATAATATTTGTGCGTGCACTGTATGTGCACTGTGTGTGTGTGTATATATATATATATATTTTAATTTATATATATATATATATATAAATATAATAAAATTATTATATATTACAAATATTCTGTTCAAATATTTGTGCGTGCACTGTATAATTAAATTATATATTACAAATATTCTGATCACATATTTGTGTGTGCACTGTACACATATATATATATATACACACACACAGCAAATATTTTTTTAAATGTTTACATGTGTATATATTTCTATTCATATAAATTATATGATATATACATATATTGAATACATAAAAGCTACATTTTTTTTTTTTTTTAAATATATACACGTGTGTTTGCATTTAAAATAGCTTGACAGCACTATTTATTTCTTTTTTTTAAATAAATAAAATAAAACAATTCATAGCATGCAACCAGTCAAAAATGCATTTATGTCACATACTTAAAACATAATAAAATAAATTAAAATAAATTAAGTATTTTCACATCATAGTTTGAAAGAAAAAAATTGTTATTATAAAAAGTTCAAATTAAAAATGATTCAATTGTGACTAAAATAAATCAGATTTTTAAAAACGTTTTGTCTGTCTTGACTGTGTGGTAAAATGCAACCTAGAAATATTTTTTTGTGAGATTTATCCACAAACCTCTGCACACAGACACTGTACCTGAGGCGTGCGCTCTTCTGCAGGTTTTGTACTGACATCTAGAGGGAGCCGTTTTATATCTGCTGCCGATTTTATTGTAGTGGTTTTCTGAATTAGGAGAAATAAAGCATTCATTTACACAAACCGAACGCAAAAAGGCTCAGAAGTGAGCTGAAATCACAGACAGACCTGCATGGACTCCAGTTTTTCTTGCTGCTGACGGATTTTGTCTGATAGATCTTTCTGTTTGTCCTCCGATGACTTGATATCCTTCTTCAATACACCGATGGGCAAATTCTGCTTCTGTTCAGGAGCATCACACCTAACAGAACAGAACGACAGCAAACAGAAGAATGAAGAAGAAACCAAAAAAACGGAACAGATAGAAAGCTTCTGTTATCTAATTTCTCAACCTGTCCTGGGTTCCGTCCGGGTTCATGAGACACACCCAGCTGTCTGGGTACCGCTTGTCCACAGCATCCATCTGAAACGGCAGCGTCCGCCACTTCAAACACTTATCTACAGGAAGAAATGTTAAGAAATTATATTTATCTTCTGAATACATGTGAGTGGCGTTTGCCTGCAGCATTGATGCAAGGGTGGGCTGAATGAATGGGTTTTAGCCTCTGCCAGGTAGGTATTTTAACATCTGGGCCCGTATTCATGAAAAATCCTAGTGCTAAACGTTGCTCCTTGTAACAAAATTCTAAGAAATATTACTCTTAAAATTGAAGAAAAGATCCTAGTAAAGAAATAATATTAAGCATATTAAGCATTGAAAGAGGTCTTAAGGACCAAAATTGTTAGGAGTATGAACTTTTAAGGCTTGGGAGTTTCTTTAGCACTGGATAAAATGGAGGAATCATGAAGAGGTAGAAGAAATGTGTTGCTGAATTTTTTTTAAGCTAAAGTAGGAGCTCTCGGAGAGGATTCTTAGAATCTTAAAGAATACGAGTCCTGATCTCTTTGCATTTAATAATTAACAAAAATGCACCAGGCCATAACAATCGACAATTACAGCAACATTCATGTCCGTAGGGTGAAATTATGACCAAAACATAGGCTAATTTTGACTGGAAGTTTACGTTCATACCGCACTGGATGGTGACCGGTATCTCCATGGCTCTCCGTCTGCGGAACCGGATTTCATTTGAGGGGACGGAGTTCCAGTTAGCTGACAAATAACCAAATTCATCCCAGAATTTCACTATGCCCTTTTGAGCTGTTGAGGAAAGCAATTCATTCATGTCAAATTTATTTTAAAACATATTTTAGCTATTAAACGTCTGCACACAGTACCCCCCCAAAAAAGAAAGACACATAGACTGACCTATACCGATGTCCTTCCAGTACTGGGCGAGATATTCTCCCATGGCTCTGAGTAAGTGTCTGTATTCTTTAGCGTCTGCAAAGTCCTGCTTGTTGTGCGTTGGTTCGAGCACTAGATAGGGAACATCCACTACTCCTACAACACCCCCACAGGCCCTGAAACACACAGACGGCAGTCCTCCATACTGTTAATGCTATTGCTACACATCAGCTTGCATATGAAGCTCGTGTGTTTTTCACTCACATTCCTCCCTCCAGCTGTGGTCCTGTCTTCTCGTACATCTTAATTAAACGGCTGCAGTTATAGACGAACATTCCATCCTGGTCTCGTCTCTCGATGTTCACACCGAATATAAAGTTCAGCTCCTTAGGCTCTTTCAAAGCTCTGTAATGGACAGACAAAATGACTCTTTATAAGAGGTCATAGTGTGTTTGTGGGTGCGCATCACACGTTTCTGGAGAGTATTACTTTTGCTTGGATGCATGGATGGCTTGTTTTCTAGTAGCTTCGGCTCGTAATGCCACAGCGGAGTCTTGTGCCTTTCTCAGAGCGGCCTGAAATCAGCGACAGAAAATCAAACGCATATTAAACACATTCAAATTCAAACATTAAAACATGATATAAATCCTTAAAGTACTAGTAATGATGGAATTTGCGACCAGAGTTGGCCAACTGTGAGGTCTTACTCTAGCTTCTTTGGATAAATCATCGCCAAGCTTTAACTCCAGGGCACGAGCTTTACTCTCGGCCTCCCGCGCCTTCTCCTCAGCTAGAGAGGAAGTCAAACATATGCATAAGAGGAAAAAAAAAACGGGACATGAGTCATTTGATTTTTTTCAAAATATAAAGTCTAAACTCCAGGTAAAAACCATTTACTTTTCTGCCTTTGTTAGAATCTTTATCAAGGGAGGAGCAAAAGATACATTTATAAATATGCCAACTGTGTGTGAAAATGAGCTGCAATATCTTGCCAAAACATGTGGTTCAGTGTTTGAAGAGGTTAAAAGCAGAAATGGTCAGTTGGAGGAAATGCCACCAGAAGCCGCAAAGTCTGAAGTCAACTTCCTTTAACCCCCAATTTTAGTCAGCTGTGATACGTATAAGGGTAAACTCACCAAGTTTCGAGAGGTGATCTGCCTTCTTGACCTCCTGCTCCGCACGGGTTTTAAAGCGCGTTGATGTGTATCTGTACATCCTAGAAGTTAAAAAGACGAACATCTGTATCAGTCAGAATTTTTTTTCCATCACCTCTGAGAGAGTTCACATTTCATGTAGTTTACAAGAACTGCTAGTAATAATCTTAGAAACTAGTACTAACGTTAGCTCATTTTGGCGTTAAAAAAAAACCCTGAGATAGTTTATGTGTGTGAAACTTTACTTTTCACATTTACCTAGGGTTATATAAGCAACAGGATAATCTCTTGGTTCTGACTTTGTGACCCTGAATGAAGATCCTCATTCTGGGATCGATGTACAGGACAGCAGCATATGCACGGAATGACCTCCTCTCTGGTTTCCTGTTTGCAACACAAACACACATGTTACTTTCACCAAAAACAACCTTAAAACGAGGAACATTTTTATGATAATTCTACTCTACTCTAGCATCCACTGGTTGAGCAAGTTAATTTAATGCAACATGTCTCCAAATCTTTTCCCATTTGGAAACAAACTCCTCTACATTTTAGATGGTCTATAAATACAGACAACTTTCATTTGGTGTGAATTACTGCGTTAACTTGGTGCTAAGATCTACAGAAAGGTGAAGAACTGGGCCAGTAATTATCAAGCTTCTTAGGCCCATTTTCACAACGTAAAGCATTCATAACAGACGTTTGTTTAAAATCTTAGCAAATTTATTGAATAAAAACAAGAAAAAAAAAGTAACAATCACCTCAAGGATGATTGCAAAGCCAAAGGCTGTGAATACTTGCATAAATACTTGCATACTTGCATGGCATACTTTGCCATGATACTCAGAATTGACCTCAGGTGCATCCCTTTCCACACATCATCCTTGAGGTGTTTCTACATCCACTAAACCATACTGGACATTCTCGAGTGCACTCATTCAATCCCACAATGCACGACAAAAATGAGTGTACAATCAAAGTACACTCAAAGATAGAGAACCCCCATAATACAGTGTGGGTGTTGAGGGGTATAGATACAGCCTACAACTTGAAGATGAACTGAAGTCCATCTGTAATAAATTCAGTTCATTGGATATGATTTGGAAAGGCACACACCTGTCTATATTAAGGTCTCACAATTAACAGTGTATGTCAGAGCACAAACCAATCGAAGTGAAGTTTTTGCAAATAAACTAATTTCGAGTAGGAGCGCAGTCGATTAATCACAGCTGGCACCGCATCCCCTAATCAATCTCCTCATTACAGCTGCCCAATCAAATCCCCTTCTACCCACTATAAAGAGCCCGTCCTTTTTCCTTCCACAACCAGCCTTTTACACACCAATCTTTTACGCATTCTTCGGGATCGCACGACTGAAGACACATTCTCTCCACGCTACCTCCACAAAATACCAGATTCCAA
>JAUMHG010000079.1:2222247-2265660 GCA_032359395.1 Enteromius anoplus
GAAGGAGTGGCTTCACAACAACTCTGTGACTGTTCTTGAACGGCCCAGCCAGAGCCCTGACTTAAACCCAATTGAGCATCTCTGGAGAGACCTAAAAATGACCGTCCACCAACGTTTACCATCCAACCTGACAGAACTGGAGAGGATCTGCAAGGAGGAATAGCAGAGGATCCCCAAATCCAGGTGTGAAGAACTTGTTGCATCTTTCCCAAAAAGACTTGATCTGCATGGCTGTATTCGATCAAAAGTGTGCTTCCACAAAATACTGAGCAAAGGGTCTGAATACTTACGACCATGTGATATTTCAGTTCTTATTTTTTAATAAATCTACAAAAATGTCAACAATTCTGTGTTTTTCTGTCAATATGGGGTGCTGGGCGCACATTAATGAGGAAAAAATAACTTAAATGATTTTAGCAAATAGCTGCAATATAACAGAGTGAACAATTTAAGGGGGTCTGAATACTTTCCGTACCCATTGTATATTTGATGAAAACATTATACAGTTGTTCAGCTGAAGCTAAAGTAAGCAATTTTCTAAAAAATGAACTGAAATAAAACATTAATTAAAGACAATTATTAAAATACTAATAAATATGGCAAACACATAACATAATTAATTAATGAAATAAACTTAAAATATACAAGCAAAAGCTCATTATTAATAGATGTAAGTAAATAAATAAATTAAAATAATATAATTAATATATACTTTCAATAAATGCTTTAAATAATGATAAAATAAGACTGTTATTGAGTTGGTTTTCTATGGGAACCAAGCTGATCTGGTTAGGTTATCTGTCAGCTGTTTAGGCTAAGACCTAACGAACACACGGGGCCCTTTGCATAAACAGCCTAGTCTAAAAAGGTAGTCATCTGATCATTAACTTTCTAAGTTTAATTAAAAACGGTAGGTTGGTAAATTTGTGTTTGAAAAGTAAGACTGGTTACTTATATAAGACACAGTCTTAGTACAGTGCCTATGTTTATACAACTGTCCCCAGCTTGGCCTTCTTGGAAGACCATATAAAACTATAACTTAAACTACAGTAGTTTATTGTTTAATTCAGCTAGTTATACCATCTAATTGAAGAGGAAACCCCTTTAGGCTAGTTTTTGCTATTTTTTTCAACCAAGATTAAACCAAGTATGAACTCACCCAAAAGAAAAGATTGAAGATGAACAGAAGGTATTTGAGGCATATTGTCCCACAGGTATTGGTTTTGTCCTCAGCATCTGCCATCCTGAAACGGTAATAGGTTGTACAAACTCTTTCAAGATGGCATTCACTTGACAGGTCCGAGAAAAACCATGAATCCAGCTTAACATCCCCCGAGAGGCCAGTCTTTATCTACTAAAGGCCATGTGGACAGAACTAACCCTTCCCTACACACAATTTAAAAAGATGAGTGTGAACTAACATTTGTGAAGTTCAGTACATTACTGCTGTTGGGTAAAGAACGTGTGCAGGTCTTATTTCTTCACAAAATCATATTGTTAGATTTTGGGTTTTATCTTATCTTCATACTATTGTTTACTGATGGTGGTTCTTACATGATGTTACATAATGAAAGAAATTTCAATTTATGTTCATTTAATAGATCCTTAGTTAATGTAAGGATTAATTTCTTTCAAAGAAGAAAGAATAAAAATGTACTGAACTTTTGAACAGTAGTGAAACAGTAAACTACTGTAACAGTATTATCCATTTTAAATAAATGCTTCTCTTTTTAATATTTCAATGATCAAAGAATTAGAATTAGAATGATTTCTGAAAGGGTCATATGTGACACTGAAGACTGGAGTAAAGATGCTTTGTATCACAGGAATAAATTACATTTTAAAATATATTCACACAGAAAACACTTATTTTAAATTGAAATAATATTTCACAATATTACATTTTTTTTCTGGATTTTTGATCTAATAAATGCAGCCTTGATGAGCAGAAGAAACATCTTTAAAACCATTAAATATCTTACTGATATCCCCACATTTTTGAACGGTAGTGTACTTTTTGGGGTGACATAATAGAATAAGTAGCACTATAGTGACAGTTTGAAGTTAGTAAATTCTTACTCTTGAGTAAGCAAACGTGCGCAGTTTATTTCTGGGGTGGGCGTGGATGCGGGCCTCTGTCCAGGAAAGTGTTTTTAGTCAGAATTATGATCTCTCTCTCTCTGTTTTCTACAGTGACAGGATGAGTGACTCACAGAGAGAGAGAGAGAGAAACTTTTACTACTGTAACCTCACCCCAGCCGCCTCCAGGAGCAGATATAACTCCAGCCGCCTGACTAACACCAACACGTTTGCAGTGTGGGAAACAGACGCCAACAAGACAGTAAAGCTTGTGTTTTTACACCTGTCTGGTGTGGGACATGCTGCCGACAGCAAATAAATAGCAAATAATATTCTTTTATTACGTTATAGGCCTACAACCAGTGTCGGGGAGCAATTAGGTACATTTAATGGAACTAATTTAATTACAAAATAAATGCAATCATTTACTGAACAAAAATATTTCCGTTACTTGTTAACAGTTACAACAGAATTTTTTTCACATGCACATAGCCTACAGATTTAATCGATTTCTGCTGTAAAATATGAGACAGCAATGTTTCCAGAGTTTACGACATATTCGTCTGAATGCAAAGCATCATCCGTGTGTCATATCTGTCACACTTTACTTTAATTTATTACAGATCCTGTTCCCTGCATCTGTATCAAACTACAAGACTCTAATTATAAAGCGCATCATTAATGTAACAAATATTATGAGTACGTTTATGGCGCTGATGAAAGTCGAAAAGACAGTGACAAAAAATATAAAATAATAGCACGTTGGTTAAAAATTGCGGTTTAGTAAAAAAGTGGAATTTATTGTTATTCGTAAATCATAAAACTCACAAACGCTACCCATTTATGACCTGCAAACACACGATTTCAAAAGAATAATAAAAGTTGGTGTTTTGATTATCGCACCTACCTGAAAGACGTGATTGAATGAATATCCCGTTGTATATCGTAATAAAAAAATATATATGTGTGTTTTGAGAGTCCGCTTTTACTTCAGGGGTCTGTGCCCTTCTGTCCGCGTATGTTGTGGGCACTGCTCTCGTGATCGCGCCTCAGGAGGCTTGTGAGTTCCAGGGAGCGCGCAGCGCGTTTACGCCGTGTAATAACAGAGAGCGCCGACAGGTGGCGCTGTAGAACAAACAACATTTATTGCTCCAGTCCCAAAAAACAAACAAATTATATAGTGTTTATACAATATTTACATAGAAAACAATTAATGTAAACCTAACATTTAATTTTGTTTTGCCAAGTCCACAAATTAATACTAATAATTATTAATAGTGCTGTCAAACGATTAATCGCATCCAAAATAAAAGTTTATCTTTACATAATTTACGTTATGCTGTGTTTATTTATTATGTTTATATTAAAACACACACGTACAGTATATATTTTGAAAGTATTTACATGTACATGCATTTATATATTTATTTTGACATTATATCTAAATATATTTAATATATAAACATAACATATTTTCATTAAATATACACATGCATGTGTTTGTATATATACATACTTAATAAATATACACAGTACATACAAATATACTATGCATAGAAAAACTTTTATTTTGGATGCAATTAATCGTGATTAATCGTTTGACAGCTAGAAAATAAATACTCATGCAGGCATTTTTTTGACATTAGACTGATGACAAGTGTATTTCAGTATAAAGAAGATTTAAAAATGCACCAGACATATAGTTTTGTGTAACAGACCGGCAGATGGAGTGTGTAGTAATTCAAAATTAACACATAGAGCAATGTTCCCGACAATGTTTTATAAACTGCCTGAAAATGAATATTATTTAGCTGATGTCCAGAAGTGGACTATCCACAACTAATCCTTTAGCTTATGAATATTCATAGTAGTTTTGTGAATTCTCCAGCGTCAAGTGAAGTAATTAATATTCATGAGTCGCTGAACTTATGTGCAGCAGCGCCCTCTGTTGGCAGAGACGTCCAGACGCAGCACAGACTCGCACTGTTTGTCCTCCTGTGAGGCAAGCGACCTAAGAAAAATGAAATAAAATAAAATAAAATAAAACACTACGTTTATATTTGAATTGCTACTTCAGCAGTAAACAAAGACTCGAATTTTATAATTATATTATAATATATTATGTTTTTTTACTGCATTGGAAAAGGACATTTCACTTGTGATCATTAATTATGAAATATTAATCCAGTTCTACACCTGGTCAGGTGGGTCATGGCCTCCTCCACCTGCTGTCCACTCTTAGCACTGCATTCATAGAACTTAGCTTGGTACTGCTGTCAAGACACACAACATCTTTATACAAACACAGACACATGCAAATGACTGAGTTAATTTGGAAACGATGAGCTGGCTCATTCATCACCTCTGCCAGTCTGCGGCCTTGTGCTCTCGTCACCTCCCTCCTGTCTGCGATCACCAGGTCTGTTTTATTGCCTAGCAACATCAGACACGCCCCTTCAGCCATCTTTTCCTGCCAGTCACACACACACACACACACACACAGAGAATGATACTCCGTTTAATCCCATAAACCAATCACAGGGTCACACACAGTCAACATAAACAGATTAAGGCACACGCTAAATACACTCTCTTACTAATTTCATAGCAAACCTCCAATCCAAGCCACGCACTTATGTGTATGCAAAACAGTATAAGCACAACTTTTGCATACAAATGTTGCCATAGTATGTAACCAATACAAGCAGTTTATATCTGCAACTATGAGGTGTTTCCCTAGTATGCATATCTGTATATATATATATATATACACACATACATACATGTATATATATATATATATTTTTTTTTTTTTTTTGGCCTATTTGTGATTGCTCACTATTGAGGAAAATAGAATATTCACTGAGAAAAATTATTATTTAAAACAAGATTTTTGATTTGAAATCTTGTTGCGTTGTTAAACAATAATATCTATAGTATGCACATTTTTAAAAATGTATATATATATATATATATACAGTGCCCTCCACTAATATTGCCACCCTTAAATAAATCTGAGCAAAGGTGGCTGTGAAATTAAATCTGCATTGTTTATCATTTTCTTAAAAAAAATTACTAAATTCTAATTAAAACAATTAAAATGGGGAGAAAATCTTATTGTAAAATAAATGCTTTTCTCCAATACTTGTTGGCCACAATTATTGGCACCCCTAAAATCTTTTATGAGTAAAATATCTCAGTATGAAGTATATTCCCATTCATATTCACAATTCTGAGCTCTCCAGGGTGATTATGAACATGAAAATATCCAGCCCTGGCTTCCTGTTTCACAGAAATATATATATATATAGGAGGGAATCTCTTAATCATCAACACAATGAGAAAAACCGAAGCATACATTTCTTATATGCTGCAAAAGATAATTGAGCTTAATCAATTAGTTTAATATTTTGCTCAAGCAGGTTGAACCTAAATCAACTAACAATTATCAACCATGTAAATCAATTTGGATTATCGTAATGACCATAAACATTCAGCGTAGACTAGCTAGAAACCATAAATAACTCATTTGATACTGACTTGGATTTTCCTACAGGGTTAAGACCAAGATTCTTTCACCTTGAAACGATGAAGACATTTCCTCTAGCTGAAGGTGAACTGAATACTTCATCAAATTAGACTGACCTGCACCTGATCCAACCAATGGCGGACAGCCGTGAACGACGCCTCATGCGTGATGTCATACATAACGATGATTCCGTCCGCCCGGCGAAAGTACTGTTGCGTGACGCTGTGGAACCTGATGAGGGCGACAGGAGAGCTTTGGAGATTTAAAGCAGCTGTAGGTTCGTTTTTTAAACCTTGAAATATCAGTTTATATTCATTCTGTTTCTGTTCTGGGAGTGTGTAAACTTGGTAAGCGGGAACGAAATTCTGTGGAAATGATGGATTGTTTTACAACAGCAACAAATGCTTGTGTACAGACAAAGACTACTGGCTCATCCATATGCCCCAATCTGTAGAGTTTCCAAGAGTTGAAGGCTGCAGGGGACAAAACAACTGTGTCATCATCATGTGCTCAAATCCCTTTAAAGTGGCCGATTTTGAGCACATCAATATGTCGGCTATGATTGTTTTCACCATAAATATGTATAGGTGCCTCTTTCAACTGCTCCAAGCACATAGACACATCTGCCATCTTGGAATGCTAATTTTGACTTCATTCACCATGCAAGAGGTTCACAGACAATCGGATGTGCAAGATTAGGGCATCTTTGAATATTCATTGGTCTCTATGATGAGTGATGTCATCATATGTTGACCATTACAATTAGGCAGAAGACTCTCGTGTAGCACTCCAAAGGAAGTACACAAAACGACATACAGATGCTTTTAATAACCTTATGTAAATCTCTCTCTCTCTTTTTTTTTGTGACATCTGACCTCTCCTGCCCTGCGGTGTCCCACAGTTGCAGAGCGACTGGTGTTGAATCAAGCATCACGCTCCTGACCTGAAAATCCATTCCTGTCAATCAATCATCACGTGACATGTCAGCGCACTAATGGAATTAAGCTAAGCAAGAGCATTAAATATCTAGCGTCTCTCACCGACAGTTGAGGATAAGTTATTGGGGAAGTGACCGCTGCAGTAGTGATGGATGAATGAGCTCTTTCCCACCGCAGAGTTCCCCAAAAACACCACCTTAAACACACGCTGAGGGTCATGCAATGCGCTCTGAGGGAGGAAGAAGAAAGAAGAGGAGTTTTCCTGGAAAGCCACATAAAGCAGGTAAATATTTGATTTGCTGTTAAGATCAATAATTAATGAGCTCAATATTGTTGAGAGTCCGAAATGACAGGAAGTGTCATTTACTGGATCCAAGATACAGTAATAAACAGCTTTGACGTTTTATTTTACAGTAAAAACACAAGTACCTTGGTTTCCTCTGACTGGCAGGTAGTTTTGTCTTCTCTGTCTTCAGCTGTAGAGAGTCTTTTCGGACTTGAATCTGTTAGCGAGCTGTCTGAATTCTCAGACTCGTCATTTGGGTTTTCCATCAGCTGCCTTTAAAAAAGGATAAAATTATTTTAATACAACTTCAAAACGCATATAAATTGTAAAACGAAACCCTTTGGATTGCCCTCTATCATTGGGCAGAAAACCCTCCTAAAAACTGGTCCAAGTTGGACTAAGATGGTTAACTAGACTAATGAACTTGATTTCAACCGAGAAGACTGTCTTGAACCAGCAATATACTAGGTTATTATTGATAAGTAAAGATTAAATTATATAAAAAAAACAAAATAGAAAAAAACAATATACATATATATATATATATATATATATATATATAACCTTTGCTTAAAATAAATGTTAACTAGAATAAGACTAAAGAAAATAATAAAAATGACTAAATTGATATAGTTCAGTTGGTTGCCAAAGCAGCATATCAAATTATGTTATACTTAAATAACTAAATAACTAACTGTGACATCTAAAATAACTAAAACTAAAACAGATTTTATCTTAAATATTTATAATAACTATACTGAAACATATACGTAGATACTTTAAAATAATAATCATAATAAAAAAATAATAAAAAACCCAACATAATAACTAAAACTTTAAAATTAAAAAACAAACAACAACAAAAAAAGAGCTAAAATGAATTGCATCAATGTGTACAAAATGCGTGTGAGCTTCATTAGCAGGGATAGAAAATTGGAAACATAACCTTTTTTAAAATTAAATAATAATGACTAGAATACAGCTAACTAACACAAAAAAAGTAACATGATAAAATAACATGATTTAAGAATGAATAAAAATTGAGTTATCTGATTTTTTTTTTAGATGCTAAATAACATTTTGCAGCATTAGGAAAGACAAGTTATCTAGAAAATAACAACAGCATTCACTAATCACACTTTGAATTGTACTTATTATGTATAATTATGGCAAAATTATAAAATTCACATCTAATATATGTATGCCCATACTTCATGTGCATTAAATAGCATGTTTAAGGTTTAGTTAGACACCCACCCACCTCTTCGCTGATTTCCTTGGTGGAAAATAGTTTCCCAGTATGGACTCTTTCCTCTGCAGAGGGTTCTTCATTTGAGCTGTCTGAGGAACAGTTGATGAGATATGGAAGAAATTTTAGCTTAATCTTTATTGTTTTAAATGAAAAATGTGATAAAATGCAAAACTGATGGGTTCAGGTGATGCACTTAAGTGTTTAAAATGCTTTTATATATCAAATATTATTTATTTAAAATGCATGACACGGGTTGACAGTGGTTTAGAAATGACAGCACTTGTGTATGCAAGTAAATCACCCAAAATGATGACATGAATCAAGCTGAATAAATGTTTTTTTTTATTTTTATTGTTTACTGTCTGACAACATATTAACATAATCTACATTTTGTTCATTTTGAGTCAGAGACCAAACACATAAACTGTCATTGGACAGAACTGCTCATTTCAAAAGAAACTACCAAACAAAAGTGTACTAAATTACAAGTACAACCGTAAAAAATGTGAAATAAGATAAGAGTTAAAGTGAGGTAAAGTGCCATATATTATTAAGGCACTGAAATGTAATTGGTAAAATTGAGTGATATTTATGTTGTTATATTTAGTTTTTTGACTGGCTTTCTTTGTACAAAAAAAATATATAATGAGGGGAATGAAGTTATTAAGGCTGTTCCTAAACAGAAATAACCATTATCTTGGAATCACACTTGTTTCTGTAACAGACCGAACAAGGAAGTTCTTTCTTCTAATGTGACTCATTTCATTGGCTCACACATGGGCTAAATTCCATCTTCACAGTTTCAAGGTCTTCGTTGAGTTTCCTTCAAGTCATTTGTTTTCCTTCCTCCTGGAGGTTGACGAATGGAACAAGGCTCTCCTGAGAATAAACTAACCAGAGCTGCACTTGGAAAAAAATGGGAATATTGCAAAAAAGTGAATGGCTGGCATCATCCAAAACGCTTCAAATTCCAGAGGCTCATAACATAGGCTCGCAGAAGCCATAGGAATACATCCAGATGAACGTATCTGTTCACATTTAGCTGCACATTCTGCATTGTGGGTAATGTTACATGGGTTAATACGGGTAAATAGAGCGCACCCACGGCGAGAAGGCGTGAACACATCGGCATGGTGGGTAAGGAGTGGGAGACATGAAGGGGTATTTTTGACTAACCATCTTCTGTGTCTGATGGGCATCTTTATCATCCCGAAGACGCTTGTTCATGTCTCTACAAAAGAAAAAAAAGTTTTAAGATTTTAAGATAAAAGTCCTGTGAGGAGGAGCTTTAACAGCATTGTAAAATATCAAAACTAGGTATCAATGAGATGGACTGGACTAAACCTTCAGCTGTTTTGATTGGTCGGTTCTTATAGCCTTATATATTAGATAAGAGCAATACACACACAAACTCAAGTTAAAAATCAAGGTGCCATAGAACCCTTTTTGGCTGAATGGTTCCATAAAGAACCTTTAACATCTGAAGAACATTTCTGTTTCACAAAAGGATCTTTGTGTCGATCTTCAGATTATAAAAAGGCAAGAAAGAGCTAGTTCTTTAGAGAACCTTTGGAACCAAAAATGGTTCTTCTGTGGCAACGCTGTGAAGAACCTTTCAAGCACATTTATTTTTAAGGCCGTGCACACTACATACTAAATGTGTAAGTATTTCAGGTCGCCCTACCGGAGAAGATCCAGCTGTCTCGTGAGGCTTTCCCGTTCCTTCTGCATGTTTCGGGACACTTTCAGGACATCTCTGTAGTGAAAATGCGCAAGCATATCATAAGAAAACAGCAGCTTGTGTTTGTTCGTCATCACATTTCTAAAACGGAAGGTTCTTTTAGTTCCATAAAGAACCTTAACATTCATGGAATCTTTTCATTCTACAAAAAAAGTTCCATATAGTGGATTTTGAGAAAACACAACGAAAAAATGGTTAACTACAGGTTCTTTGAGAAAACAAAGTGCATCTATTGAATTCCTGCAACCCCCCCTTTTGGTGTGTAGTGGTAACGTAAAGCTGAAAGCGCACCTCTCTTTGCCCTTCTGCTGTTGTTTGATGGTGTTCTGTAGTTGTTGTAGTTGGCTCAGAGCATGCTGGAGCTCCTCTCGGCTCTGGTCCAGTTGGTCCTGCAGCTGCTGGTTGATGTTCTGCAGTCTGCGGTTCTCCCCGCGAGCGCCAGCCTGATCAGTGCTTAGACTGTTGATCCTACTCTCCAACTACACACACACACACACACAGGTCTGTTTAATAAATGCTGGTTTAATAAATCACACATGTTGATGAGTGAAGGTTGAGTCTGTACCTCTCTCTGTTTGGTGAGCGTGAACTCCAGTTCTTGTTCTCGCGTCCTCAGTTCCTGCAGCAGCTGCTCCTTCTTGTTTCCTTGCTTCATGCTGTCCTTCATTACAGAGCAGATCAACATAACACCATCATCATTGAAATATATCACATCATCATAATCACCCCAAGCAATGTGATCATCACTACAATAATCAATGTCATAATCACCATGAATCGAATTACTAACGGAGTATTTACCATGGTCACCATTTATATCATTACCACACCTCCATATAATTAATGATCTATATTATCACCCTAATTTATATAATCATATTCACCATAAACTATAGAATAAGCAACAGCATATTCATCCTTGATCACCACTGATATCATAATCACAAGGAACAATAATATTATTCCCATCACACCAATATCACCCATCACCATCACTATCATAATTATCACTGCCATTATTATCAAAATCATCACCATTACTATGATTATATGACTGCATTACCATTTTCATAATTATCCTTATCACCAGGAACAATATTATCATTACCATTAAAAACATCTTCACCATTACTATCACTATCATCACCATATCATCAGGCATCATCATTATCATCACATCATAGTTCCCATAAACAATGTTATCACTCTGGTCTATATCATCATAATTGCCATCAAACTATGAACTATTATTATGAATATTATCCCCATCATAGCAAAATCACAATGGTCACTTTGATGATCACTGTCATCATTATCAACCTCACCTTTACTCCCACAATCACCATGAGATGTATTGCCATCATTATGTGAATGTTTTGCAAATAACATAATTTCGAGAGGATCGCGAAAGAATTAAACACACACGGCTGGCAGCAAATTATCTAATCACCCCCTTGTTAATTTGCACCCAATCAAATTCATTTCTCCTCACTATAAATACTCCCGCTTTTCATTCTCCGTCATCTTGCTTTTGTGCATCCCTCCTTCTCCGCCTTTTCCATCTATTCATGCCTTCCTCCAGGGGGGCAGTCGGAGATCGAGCCGGGCGCCGAACCCTGGCCCGCGCTAGGGTTCAAGCTATTAGGGTTCGGAGTCTGCAGTTCTCCCGGCTCGCTCCCCGGACAGCACGCCAAATTCGCTACTTTATTTTATTAATGAGGAAGCGTGAACTCTTGAAAATCATTATCACCATTGGGATCGGAATCACCAGGAACAGTATTATCATCACCATTACTATCACAATAATCACCATGATGATCACTGTCATCTTCAACATCACCTTTACTATCACAATCCCCATGAACTCTATGATAACCATCATCATAATCATCACCACCAATGGTGTCATGATCTCTAGGAACAATAAATTTAATCACCATAATCAACATAATCACAATTACTATCACAATCATTACCATGATGATCAGTGTCAATTTTATCAACATCACCATTACTATCACAATCACCATGAAATATACGATTATCATCATCATAATCATAATCATCAGGAACAATATTATCATTACCATTACTATCACAATTACCATAAACTATATGATTACCATCATCCTCATCACCAATGGTATCATGACCTAAAATAAAGTTTAATTCACGTCATTAAACATTACCATCACTCTGTTTTTCTATTTGATAATGTTCAATGCTTTGCTACAATCTGTATTGTTAAAAGCGCTATATAAATAAAAGTGACTTGACTTGACTGACCTCTAGTAACAATTTTATCATCACCATTACTATCATAGTCATCACCATGATGATCACTGTCATCATCAGCATCACCATTACTATTACAATCACCATGAAGTATATGATTACCATAATCATAATCACCATAATCACAATTACTATCACAATCATTACCATGATGATCACTGACATTATTATCAACATCACCATTACTATCACAATCACCATTCAAAATATACGATTACCATCATTATAATCGTCACCACCAATGGTATCATGATCTCTAGGAACAATATTATCATCACAATTACAATCATAGTCATCACCAACTATATGATTACCATCATCCTCATCACCATGGGTATCATAATCACCAGGAACAATATTATCATCACAATGATGATCACTGTCATCATCAACATCACTATCAAAATGACCATTAAAAATATATACAATTACCATCATTATAATCGTCACCACCAATGGTATCATAATCTCTAGGAACAATATTATCATCACAATTACAATCATAGTCATCACCAACTATATGATTACCATCATCCTCATCACCATGGGTATCATAATCACCAGGAACAACATTATCATCACAATGATGATCACTGTCATCATCAACATCACCATTACTATTACAATCATTACCATGATGATCACTGTCATAATTATCAACATCACCATTACTTTCACAATCACCATTAAAAATATACGATTACCATCATTATAATCGTCACCACCAATGGTATCATGATCTCCAGGAACAATATTATCATCACAATTACTATCATAGTCATCACCATCACCAACTATATGATTACCATCATCCTCATCACCATGGGTATCATAATCACCATGAAGAATATTATCACTATCATCTTTCATTTCCATAATGACCATCACCACCAATAACCACCACAAACAATAAAATAATTTCCTCTAATACTAGGACAGTTTTCTATTAAAATAACAGCATTTCCCCCTCTAAAGGTTTGTCAAACTGAAATCAGTTTCATATTTATAGTGTGTATGAATGTGTATTTGTGTGCATATTTACCAGAGCTTGTCGTTTCTCTCTCTCTTCTTTTAACTGACTCTCCATGTCTTCATACATAGACCGAACCACTCTGCCGTGATCTTCCTCTCTCCTGTAGGACACTCAGTAGTCAGCACACTTCAATCATCTCAAGACAAGTGTATTTTACAGCAGGTAAAAGAACGCTGGAGGCTGACCTGCGCAGTGCCTGTTCTAAATTGTCTTTCTCTTTGAGTGCATCCTGAAGATGAGACACAGTGTAGGAAAGAACCTCTTCCAATACACCCAGCAGCTCAGGTTTGTCTCTCTGGAGCTCACACCACAGAGTACACAGCTCCCACTGACTAACACACAGACACAAAAGCTCATATAAAGGTTGAGCAAAGTGCCACAGTGCAAAAAAACAGGGTTTGGCAGATGTACAATAAGAGTATTCTGGCTTTGCCAAGCCAATATTGATCAATAGTTCAAACAGACAAGCACAGCTTTCTGGTTATCTTATCTTACACAGTGGTGACCTTTTTTACTCACTCTTTGAAGAGTTTATCAGCTCCCAGCTCCATGAGGATGTGTGTGAATCGGATCTCCATCGGCTCTACTCTCTCCTCTCCGACCATCTCTCCCGCTCCACTCCTCGCTCCCTCCTCCGGCCCAGAACCAACAAGCTCTCCTAAAACAGCCAGAGAGATTCTCATTTAGGCATATATCATGATGCATACTACACATAGTATAGCATATTCTATGTGTTGTGTTTTGGTTTTTCCCCAAGTGTCTGCCTTTGTCCTTATTTGGTAGTTCCTGTCTTTGATGTGCTGTCTTTATCAGTTAATTAGTCACCCTCTGTGTTCCCCAGCTGTTTTCTGTTCTGCCCATTTTGTCTGGGTGTTTATGCACCCTGTCATAGTTCATAGTGATCCCTTTGTCTGTGATAAAAGTTGTTTGAATATGATACGTGTGTTGAAGCCACTCTCTGGATATTAAAAGCACCTTTTTGATATATCCTTCATCAATTCTCATCACTACAACCACGACATGTAATAATAGTATGCTATAGCTGACTGCATACTACTTTTAAAAATACTGTTAAATGGTATGAAATGTGTAATAAAACATTTCAGTGTGAAATTGCTATGTTTTGTTTAATGCAGCAAGTGGTATCTAGATATAAAGCTATTATCATTTTCAGTATCTACCTTACGACTGAAGTAAAAAATAAATATTAGACAAAAAAAATGTATGGTTAACTAATGTATACTAATAAACTTTATTTTAAAGTGTTACCCAAAACACTAATAAAAAAATGACCAAAGCACAATAAACTTTAAAATATAATCTTGAAATAAATATTGTAATAGCATGTAAATAATACTAAAATGACACTGGTTATTAATCATATTTTTTTTGTTTCATGTACATTGTAATTAAAAATGAAACATTTTAATTAGAACTTTATACACACTTACTGTTTTATTCACATCTTTATGATTTTATCTATATAAACACAATTAAACAGTGTTATGTAACACAATTCACACGCTTTAGTACACACACACACACACACACTCACTAACCTAGGCCTGTGTGGAACTCGAGGGGTGTGAGGTAACCATTTCTGTCTCTGTCCAAACTCTCAAACACTGATTCTAACTGCTCCGGAGACAGAGGAAGCTCCTGCTCAAGCCGCTGGTGGATTTAAACATAATAAGACCCATTAAATATATCCCTAGTCTAAAGAAATCATCAAATAGACCAGTCCAGGCTCACCTGCATGTCTCTCTTCGTGATGAATCCTTTGCCCTCTTTATCACACAGCTCAAAGAGCTCTTTAGCTTTGCTCATTCTGTCCTGTCTGTCCGAGTCAGGAGATGATGCACTGTTAGATGAGTGTAACCTTGCCGTCCGACTCGGCAAAGGGCTCCGCAGCATGGATCGGGGCGACATCTGGCCGCTGCCTGTCCCCTCCAGCACCACCCCATCCTTTAACCAGCCAGACATGACTGCATAAAGACAGCAATAAAAATAAGCAGCTGCTAAGAAATATGTTGCTAATGTGGTCAAACCAGGTTAAACCATGATAAGAAAACAACCCTATCTCACGGTTCTTGCTGTAACTGTGACAAGTAACACAGAGCAAGACATTTTGCTGCACACTTAGCTTCTATTTTTGTTCTGTCATGCCTCTATTGGCCCAAAAGCCTGCTTCAAAATATCTGCATATTAACCACTGCATATGTTCTAATGTTGCTTAACCTATTTATATTTAGGAAAAACATGCTTGATGCTAGAAATTTGTTGTTAGAATATTAACTTTGCATTCATAAATATTATTGAGCTTAAACTGTGATTTTGTTAAACGCTGACTTTTTTTAATCGGCCAAAGTCAGCTTCGTTAATGGAAAATGCTGAGGGCGTCTCAAATATCCTGCTTCTTACATATCAACAAATAATCGTTAACCAGGATGTTAAACAGTCCTTCAAACAGGTGTCATGTTTTCTGACCTAAGAAGCTGGCTGTAATTCCCCCGCATTAATGCCATACTGCAATAACATCTGTTTGTGCTGATATCAGCTGTGATCATGTGATGGTTTTGTGATTTTACATGGAAGCTAAAGAAAACAGAACTACTCCTTCAGTAAATGTCCAGCCTGCTTGATTGACTGACTTCATGTCTGCAGTAGCACAGAGAAACTCCACTGATATGGGCCAATAATGTTGATATATATGTATAGAGAGCCAACAGCTGACATAAGGCCAATAAAATGCATTTACAATAACCATTTATCTCATTTATCTATCAGCATACACACACATATACAGTATATATACACAGTAATGTGGAAAAGTCTTAGGCCACTAGTATTTTCCGCAACAAAAAACTGTGTTAAGTGGGTTATTTCTATCTTTTGCGGTAGCATGTCAGTTGGAAATATCAGTTTACATTCCCAAACATTATTTTAGTCATGAATTATAATAATGCAGTGAGATTATTGTCTGACAACAGCCAGTGCTCAACACAGAGTAACAGAACAAACTGAGACAGACTCAGAAGAACCGTGCCAACGTCTCCAAGAGGAAGAAAAAAAAAACCGTGCATTAAAATGTTACACAGTCAATCTGCCTCAGCGATTCATTGGTCAGTCCTTAATCGATTCACACAAACATGATGCCCTATAACATGGTTAATGATTTGATCAAATGCAAAAGTCCACAGCTAGGTGACAAAATGTTACATAATCAGAAGGCTGGTGGGAAACATGGCAGCATCAAAGCACATGGGAATTTCGCAAGGATTGGCAGACGTGGCTTTAGATTTTAAGACACTCCCTCTCATGCCGTGAGCAAATACGTCTACCAGCAACCGATGGTCATCTGTCAAACTACAATAACATTTACTCATGCAGAGATCATGAGAAACCAAACAAGCAGCGCAGACACACAAACGTCAAAATATCACTCCTCTTTAATGTCTTTGACTTTCTGGAGAGTTCCAGGATATGAACTGCAATACAGGATCAAGTCATGTGACAACACTGTGTGTGTGTGCGCAGGTAGAGAGGGGGTGTGTGCAAAACCAAAGCAAAATGCAAATAAAGACTTTAGCTCGGTTTACATAGACAGCATTCAGGGCTCTTACTCATAATCACGAGTTTGTACCAGCCATGCGGATGAGGGCAGGATGCAGGGGAAATACCTCCATACTAAATGACCACAGGTCATGTGAAACATTAAATATTTGCCTAATGAATTAATGGTTTGGGTTGTGGTTGGAACAATAGCTCCGAGTTATTATGACTGATTTGAATCAGAGATATCTGGAGAGCAATATGTGCAGCTCATATAAAATAGCAGAGAAGATAAAACGGGACAACAATCACAAGAGCCCCAACAATGAAATTAAACTTAATGCAATTACTTGATTACTTTGGTCCAACCTTATTGCAATATACACATAGCCACACAATATTTGGACACTTAAAGCAAGGCCATGTACGCGGTTTACCTTCAAATATCAACCAAGTTTCAGAATAATTCTGATTTATCTAAAAAGCTAAATGGCTTCTGTTTTTCCCCCCATGCTCCTCCCCAAATGTCTATTCAGCATGTTATAGTGACATGCAATGAGTATAAATAGACACTGTTTTTGATACAGTAATCAAATGTAATTATGACAAGAAAGACAGTAAGTTCCATCCCCTGCTTAACTGTATGGGCTGCAACATTGCAAAAATACATTCAAACTATACAGCTGCTTTAAAACTCATTGCATGAAGTGTTTTGTTTTCATTTTTCAACACGTTTGTAAGATGTTATGCTTGAGAAGTGAGCTTGCTTTTGTTATGTATTTCAGCCACATTATGACTATTTGTTATTTCCAATGACATTAAATCATAGTTTAAAAAATGGCCAGCGTTTTTGACGTGAAACATCCATGTTGATTTTGTGATTCGAGTTATGTGGGAATACCAAAATATATGGGCATGGCATATTTACACCTGCAATAAAACCATAGAGGAATTGCAAAACTCAAGGTCGCATAAACTTCCAGAGCTTTGCGACAATTACACACGAATATCACCTGAGAGATAAAGTCTGACAGCCATGTCAACTTCAGATAAGGAAGCATACATTTCACACGTGTTTTGTGCTCTGTGTTAGAAGAAATCATACATAAATGTTATAAATAAAGTTTTTAATCAAACTGAAGAAAAAACAAGGCTGTCAGGTAAAGTTAAATAATAATTTAGTTACCCATAAACACTAAGATATACTCAAGAACATGTGCGACAACTCACTTCATATACTCTCAGCATAAATTTCTATTTAATACTTCGCAATATTGTCTACAGAATAGATTTGGAAGCACAAAATATATGAGCTTTATACATAAAACTATGTGGTACATGTAATATTTATGCATACCATCATCATACATTTTGGTGTTTGAAAGTATTGACAAACATGGTAAAACCATGGTACTCAAGCGCATATGTTATACAATTTAGACTAAGTATTGTTCTAGAATAATTTTAGTAGACATTCTCTATCACTTGAGACCTCATGCATAATTTAAAACATATGTCAGCAGCCCTTTTCCATTTATTAAGACACACCGAAAGAACATAAAACTGGCGCTAAATTGAAAACATAATCGATTAAAATGTAATTTAAATAAATAAAGTAATTATATAAAGAAACAAAACCTACCAGACCTGTGATGCGGTGTTTCTCAGGTGTGTATCGTGTCACCTGTGAAAGGCAGGTGTTTTATATGCTAGTGTTCACCCAGCAGCGGGCAGTAGAGTCAAGAGCCTCATAATACCGTAATTCTTGTAAAATTGTTTTGCTCCACCTCTGTTCCGCCTATTTGAAAACAGAACAGCGCTTATGAAATAAAATGTTCTTTACCTTGTAAAATAAAATTGTTTTACAATTCCAAAGAATTAATAACAGTAAAGGTGCATCATTAAAGATACACACATAAATACACAATACAATAAAAAAACAAGCGGTTAGGTTATATAACGTAAACGTTATTCATTTTATATTAGAAACGCATTACTATTAAAATGTTTATTTCTTTAATAATACATTAGGAAAAAACTTTTTTAAATATATTTGTGCACGTATATTTCGGTCGTTACGGTAACCGGATCTTCGCGCCGTTGCCATGGGAGACGCGGCAGCGCTCGTGCACTTCAGTGGCTCGCGTTCAGCTCAAGTCAGAAACTCTCCGTTACAATCACGGGAAATCACGATGATTTTACTATTCAGGCGGGTGATTTCACGACTCGAACGGAATTAAAGGAGGTGACGTCCGGTTTTCGACTTTGACAGGTTTAAAGGTGTGTAAACGTTTAAAGATGTGCGCGTTTGGTTAGCGGTTAGCCTTTTTAGCTGGTTAAATCTCTTGTCATCAGCTGTTTATGACTTTAGTTTGAAGTAACGTTAGTTTGTAAAAATGTAATCGCACTGAACTTAATCTGTTGCTAATATTAATTTGTCAGAAGTACAGAAACATTTAACATGATAGATAATCACGAGAGATTACGCAGTTTGCATAGGACCTCTGCAAGAGCGCTAACGTTAATCTCGCGCCTTCTGTTCTTATACACGATCTTATTATTTCATTAGGACCGATGCTGCATATTGTCGATATTTCACGGTGCACGTTAGGAGTGTTGAGAGAAGCTGTTTAATCTCTTTGTTTAGGCTGTATGGAGTTTTGAATCAGACGGAGATTAGAGATGCCCAGAGCGTCTCAGTGAAATTAACCCGTAATCCTCCCTCAGTGACCTGCTGCTCTTCCCGTGTAACACCTTGGAAAACACGCGCTGAAGGACTCTGGGCCCACAGGTGAATAAACAAACATAGAAATTCAACATAATTGCAATATTCTTGATTGATAAGACATCCAGAAGACAGACAGTAAATTCAACAGATAGATGGATAGATATTCTACATGATAGATTAATTTTAAAAGGCTAGATACTTAAGCATCAGGATAGATAAATTGACAGACATTCAACATATATATATATAGATATACACATTTACATATATATATACATATACACACACACACACACACACACATATATACATATATACACATATACATATATATAAATATATATATATATACATATACATATTCACACATATACACATATATATATAGCAATATTTTATTTCTACGACAATTTTTCAACTCTCCTTTAGAGTTAAAAAGTTGAGTTTTAGCGTTTCTGAATATATTGAATATGGCGGTAGCACTTGCATAGCTTAGCATACATCATTGCATCTGATTAGACCGTTAGCATCTCGTTTCAAAATGACCAAAGAGTTTAGATATGTTTTCGTATTTAAAACATGACCCTTCTGTAGTTATGTTGTGTACTAAGACGGAAAATGAAAAAGTTGTGATCTTCTAGTACAATATGGCGAAGAGCTATACTATTCCAGCGTAATAATCAATGATGGCTGCAGTAGGCGCAATGAAAAGTCAAGTTTTAAATAGGAAAAATATAAAAACTGTTTGGTTATTCTGATTCAGGTCTAATCAGATTCAATGATCTATGCTAAGCTACAGCTAAAAGTGTTACCGCCAGACCCGGAGATTGGATGAATGGATTCAAAAAACAGTGAAAATCAACTGTTTAACTCTAGAGGAGTTGGAAAATAAGCCTTGCTTCAAAAATAGTGGTGTTTTCCTTTAACAGAGATCACTAACATAGACATTCGACATGATAGAGATATGTATTTCATAGATCTATTTCATTTAGGAGGAACATCTCGACACGCTCCGATGAGGATTTCAGCTCTTCAGGAACATTAATATTCCCCCGAGCATCTGAATGTTTACTCATCAGCATATCCAGCATGGCTTACGCCAGGATTAAACGGCCAGAGGAACGACTCCAGGACTCATCCTCGCTGCGCTTTGGTTCGTCATGGAGTAGCAGGAAGTGAGATGGAATTTCCTCCATGTAATCACGGCGAGATGATCTCCACGTCAGACGTCTGCTGAAGAGTTTATATGGCGGAGGGCTGTGGTGTTGTTTTCTAGTGTATTCCGGTTAGCTGCAGATATGCTCCAGACCAATAACTACTCGCTGGTGCTGCTGATCCAGCTGGCACTGCTGACCTTTGACCTGTTCGTCAACTCCTTCAGCGAACTGCTGCGGGCCGCTCCGGTCATACAGCTCGTGCTCTTCATGTGAGCGCGCTACAGATTTCCTCACAAGTCATGTTATTTATAGCATCAATCTGATTTGCTTCATGTTAAAAGCACAAAGTCTTTCTGTGCCATATTTTCTAAATACTATATAGACAATGTCAATGGGTTTGATTCCCGCATGAACTGATAAAATGCTATGCAAGAGGCTCTGAATCAAAGCAAATGCATGAATGTTAACATCATATTGGTTATCTGTCTTGTTTCTGCAGAATCCAGGACATTGGGATCCTATTTAACGTGATCATCATTCTTCTCATGATGTTCAACACATACGTGTTCCAGGTGGGGCTGGTGTCTCTGTTACTGGAGCGATTCCGCGCGCTGCTGATACTGTCTGCACTGTACCTGACTCTCAGCATCTGCTTTCACTGCTGGGTCATGGTGTGTACACACACACACACACACACACACACACACTGACTCAATTATTACTACTTTTGTCATTTGTCCAAAAGTTGGATAATTATGTGAATTCCTCGCCTCGATTAAATCCATTCTGCTGCGCTTTTGCAGAAATTATAATTGTATAATATTAAAACTAAAAAAAATTTTTATATTATAGTATATTATATTTATAGTATAATATATAATAAAAATAAACCTGTAAATATATTTTTATAATACTCATGTTTTCCTTCATTTTTATGTGTTTACAAAAACTTTTAAAGTATTATTATTGTATATCAATTAACATTTTAAATGGTAAATAATTAAGATTGCATTTTTGTAATTTTTTTACAATTTTGCAAAAAAATATTATATATTATTTTAATAGACGTTAAACTAAAATAAACACAAAATAATAAATAAATTGATTTAATATTTTATTTACATGTTTAAATCCATTCTGCTGAAATTTTGCAAAACAATATTGTATATATAATATATAAATAATATGCAATATATAATAAAATCTATTATTTATATTGTGTATTTCGTATATGTTTATTCTGGATTCCTAAAATACTCCCTTTTTCTGTTCATTTCCCATGTTTAAAGCCATTCGGAAATTTTGTAGACAAAAATGATTGTATAACATACAAGTTAAAAATAAGATCAATAAAAGTCAAATTTGTATTTACATAGCTGTATTTTAAAAATAATTTCATTTCCCTTTATTCTGTTAATTTCCACTTTTTAAATCCATTTTGCAGAAAATAATTTTTGTATAATATATCAAATAAACATCACATTTACATTGCATTCAAAATTCTGTCCATATTTGTGTTTCTAGAAGTCTTCATTTTTCCTCTTTCTGTTAATTTCCTGTCAGAACCTGAGGTGGATGGAGTCCAATCGTTTCGTGTGGACGGACGGTCTGCAGGTTCTCTTTGTGTTCCAGAGACTGGGTAAGCTGGCCGTAAGACGTTAGCCAAACCCCGAATTGGATTTCACGTGAGGGTCACTGTCAATCTCGTCAAGGACCTCTCAATCCCTTATGTTTAGAGAGACAGGCCTAACCTTTCTCTCTCGTGACATTAAAGCTGTTGTAGAGGTGTGATCAAATCAGAGGCACGATTTTCTTCGCTCTTTACTATTTAGAGATTTTTCTGCTTCCATAGACCATTAATGGTTTTGTGTCTCCTCAGCTGCTGTGTTGTATTACTACTTCTACAAACGCACGACCGAGTATCTGGGAGACCCCAGACTTTACGAAGATTCCCCGTGGCTCCGTGATGCATTCGCTAAAGCGCGACAGTGAAATGAAACGCCTGGAAACCAACCCAAAATGGCCCACATGGGGACGTTAATGTTGTGCGATACAACAACACACCACCAAAGCATTTCAATACAAAACAGACGGACTCCTTCAGAGCCGCGCCACTTTAAAACAAACTTCTGAACTGTGGGAAAGAGCCAAGATGGCTTCCATGGAGCGCATTGGCGACTGGAGAGGTCTCATCCAATGTGCAACGAGGAATAAAGCATCATGAAACCTGACATCTGAATGTCTCTAAACGCATCTTAATATATCAGCGCACCAGGTGTAAAGCTACAATTATCATAAATTGCTTCTTACATCTTGTTGTGTAACGTAGCACATACTAAAGTATCTTTTTATATGGTTTTGGATCATTGCTTGAGCAGAGTTTTATCGTACAGTTTAACTGCGAGAGATTCCGTTCACTTTGGTTTGCCTTCGAAACGACAAGTGGAATTTGGTCTCAAGCAATCGTGGGAATTTTTTTGTACATTGTGCCCATTTTTTTTAACATTTTGTTTGTAATGTTTTCGTAAACATCCTCCAAGTGATACACATTTGTTATATATGGAGTACAATTATCGACGGAGCATCAACAAAGTGCCTCACTGTTCTCCCAACACTACAGGAAGTGAGTAACAGCAGAGCGTCCGAGCACTTGTTATGCAGAAATCCAGATCGTTTATGATGTACTAATAAAGATTTGCCATTGGCCTGGTTTGTATCTCTCATGCTTTATTTATCGCAAACAAGCGTTCGAGTAGTTTAACCAAAAATGAAGACTAGTTTGTATCGTAATCAGAACAGATTTATAGAAATGTGTTTGAAAACAACTCATAAAACAAAAATAATCCACACTTGTGAAGCAAAAAACTGTTTGTTTGAAACAAACTCGTCACTGAGGATGTAGTTACATTAAATGTCAAGCTTAAATAGTCCTCTATCCATATCACTTTCTGGAGTGAAAATGTCTGAATCAGGAGAGAGTATATGTGCAAATCAAGTGAAAACGGTCCATAAAATATTTTGGGTGGATTTTGATGCGAGATGGACTGGAGGAAGCGTTATTATAGACTGGCATGACATTAAAGGAATAGTTCACCCAAAACTTTACTCGCCCCCCAAGCAGTTACAAATCTGTAAATCACAAAAGAAAGTTTGTAACCAGGCTGTTTTGGTAGATTAAAACTGTTCCTTTAACTGATGGATTGTGGATTATTGAGTTTTTAATCAACTGTCTGAACTCTCATTCTGACGGCATCCGTTGTCGAGCAACAGATTTTATGCTACATATCTCAAGAGACAAACTCATTTATATCAATATATTCTTAATTTACATTTTTTCACGAACTGTTCCTTTTATTTTCTTGAGCCGTGAAAGAACAACACATGAGCATCTCTCTAAATCTGAACTATTTATTGGGTGAACCTTTTGTCATTCGTCGTGGCTTTCTCTCTGATCTCCATGCTGACAGACTGTTCTATTCTGATCGGTCAGATTAAGCTTGGATTGGGGTTTTACGCTCCACAAACAGCCCGCAGGACAAAAATAGCATGCTTTGTTTTCAAATACCCAGCCAACTCGCTCCTCACATAGTGTGAGGATGAACATAAGGAACCTACTGACGTTAACAGGATTTAAAAGTTCACCCAAGAATTGCATTTTTTTTTTTTTAAATGCACTCACCCTCGGGTCATCCAAGATCCAAGAAACGTGGCATTATATCGCATGCTCAGCAATGCTATGCAGAGAATGGGAGTCCAAACATCTTGGTAATTACTAGTAATTAATCAGAATAAGCACTTTCGGAAAAGCTAGTCTTAAATTTTTTTTTTTTTATTCTATGATTGCTTTTTGATATTTTACATACACAATATATTATTTAGGATAAAATGCATGGATTAATTTTAATCTGAATGAAATGTACATTTATTTAGCATTTATTAACTTTTATACAGTGAATTTCCATGAAAATGTCTAAATACAGATTTAAAGAAGGAAAATCAAACAAAAAAAAACAAGAATCGTTTTAGATTTTTCTAACAAAAGCGGTTTTTATTTGTGAAATATTAACCCACAATCCCACCCATCATGCCAGTGCAAACTCAATCCAAAAGCCCAGTGCTGCTGCTGTCAAGTCTGAAGTCCCGGGGGAAGAAAAAAATGTTCTGATCACCTTGGAATGTTTTTTCCTGTAGACTACATGTCATTTCTACAACCTGATGAACACAAATACATAAATATATGTCATGGCCAGCCTGGAAAATTTAGGGACTCATTTTAAGGATAATATACACTATATCGGCAAATGTATTGGAACTAGGGCTGTGCGATATATATCGAACTATATACTATGCGGATCTCGTCAGTAAAGCCGGTTCTTTGATTAGTGGTAAATCTCCATCAGCTGTTTTCAAATGCAGCGCCAGTTTATGAACAGAGCTGTAATAAAGAACCGGCTTTACTGACGAGATGCGCATAACATACCGTTCGATATATATTGCCCAGCCCTAATTGGAACACCTTCTAATGAACAGATTTAAATACTTCAGTAATTTGTGTGAATGCAAATCTTAATGTTTAAGCATATAATGATATTCTAGAGCATTGCATGCTTCAAATTTAAAACAAGAGTTTGGACAGGACCCTTTTTTATTCTAACATGACAATGCTCAAAAATAAATGATTGATTGAGTCAGTGTGTAAGAACATCAATTTCATAATGAAAATTATATAGACATTTGGAAATAATAATAAAAATGCCAAAACACAATAAAATGACTAAGTCTTTAACTAATATTAAATGAAACAATAACTCATTCAAAATATCAATAAAAATAAAAACAAAAAATTAAAAAATAACTGACCTTTTTTCATATATTAAACTAATAAAGCATTAAAAAAAACTTTTGTTGCTTGAAAAAAAATACTTTAACTGGGGGGAAAAATGCATTCATAGGTAACATTGCTCATTTTCATTACGTTTAACTTTATTTAAAATTAAAATAAAATAAAAAAATAAATTAAAAAAATGTTGTTTTTTTGACATGAAATAAAATATAAAAAAAGGTAACTGCAGCACTTTTATCATCTCAGAATTTCAAGTTCATGAAATTTAAAGTTTATATCTCTCAATTCTAAACTGTAAGATATAAACTCAGAATCTTGTAATGACCTTTCTTAGAAGATAAAGTGTTGAAGAGCACAAAGACACTCACTTTCAGACATAAATGCCGACCCACAGTAAGAGGAACAGGACGCCGAAGCCCATGAAGAGCGACGCCACCAGAGAAATGAGCAGCTCTTTGTACAGATCTCGCGTGTACTTCGTGGAAGTAACCTCGTATCTGACAGAGAGTCAAAGATGCAAACATACAAACAACTTTTTCCGGACAAAATGCACATCAGTGAGTAGCGAAGGATACACAAAGAACCAGGCGGTGAAGAACATGCCGATGGCCAGCAGCACTACAGTGAGGTGAGGAAACACGGCCGGGTTCACCGGACTGGTGTATCTCGTCATGGCTTCCAACTCCTGCACACACAACCAGTCATTTACACATTAGTGACACAACGTATGACAAAATAGCTGATGCAGCATAGAAACACATACACAAATGTGACCCTGGAGCACAAAGTCAGTCATAAGTAGCACTGGTATATTTGTAATTTTTTTTTTATGCCAGAAATTATTTGGATATTAAGTAAAGCTTGTTCAATTTAGATATTTTGTCCATTTCCTACCATGAACCATTTTTATTAGAAATATGCATTGCATAAAACTTAATTTGGACAATTGTAAAGGTATTTTTCTCAGCATTGATTTTTTGTACCCTCAGATTTTTAAAAAGTTGGATGTCGGCCAAATGTTGTCTTATGCGAATAAACCATACATCAATATATGTCACATATATGAAACCTGACCCTTATTAAACGAATAGTGCGACCTAGATGTAAACACTTAATATCTAATACAAATTCGCATAACATATTTATGACTAAATATACATATTGTATTTCGTAAAACGTCATTATCTGTCTGTTTAGGCAAAAAATAAGCTTCTTCAGATCAGACTCCTGACTGTAGCTAACAGCTAAAGCTAACAACTGCTGCAATTTACCAAGACCAGCGATTAAAGAAAACAATAGACATGTTATTTACAGTTTCAGTTCATTTCTGCACTCTCTGACGTTTAAGAAATCTAATAATTTGCTGTAAAAAATCATGAGTAATTTACCATCGTGTGACAGGTAAAGGCAGAGTCTCTCCGACCGGAAGAGAAAGAACAGCCACGTAAGCGAAGAGTGACCGGAAGAGGAGTGCCTAACAGAACGATACAAAATAAAAGTCCAAACGTTTCTATGATAATTTGTTTTTCGTTATATTGTCACACAAGGAAGAATTTAAATTTAGTTTTCAGAAAATATTTATTTAAATTATGCATCACGCTTACATGCATTTAATTATGACATCAGTACACATACATGTTAAAAAAGTGAGACAAATAATGATGAACTAAAAATAACGATTACGTATCAATATACAAGAGACTTTTAGAAAGCTCGGATAAAGCAATTAAAATGAGAACATGTAACAAACACAGAAGTGAATCAATCAATTTTACTGGGCTTTAAGCCAAAAAGAGAAACATAACAAAACAGACAACTGAGAAAACCTTTTTTTTTTTGTCCTTTGTTGGTATAATCAGTTTTTTTCATATTATATACCACAGTCATTGATCAACAGGGATTGATGTTGCACCCCACTTAAAACAAGTTATTTAAAAATGTTACAAATAAAAACTATAATGTTTTTAATCAGTTGTGATTAACAGATAACAAATGTAGTAAAATCATACAAAAACGAATTTAATGAGTAAAAAGAACAGAAATAAAAGATATTGTTGTACACAATGAAAGATATGAGTTATAACAATAAAAACCAAACATAGTCCTCACAAGAACGTTTAAAAGACATTTGATATATATTACAGAGTATTTTAACAATTTAAGATGTCACAGAAACATTAGAAAAACATATTTACAGTGCATAGTTTGGAAGTGCTTCCGCAAGAGGCTGGTTTATTCATGACAGAATATGTGATATTGCCAATGATTTTTTTTTTTTTTAAATAACCATATATTAGATTTCAAAAGACCATCCCGAATGTTTTATCCTCAGAATCAGTATCATGCATTAGTATGGCATTATGGAAACTAATTTTAGTGCACAACATTTTCAGTCAACACTTTCTTGGTTCTCTTCATGATTTGACCATGACTAACACAATCCCGCCAGCCTTAAAAAGACTACATTATGGCTTTCCTCATTGCTTTAAAAATATTCGAACAATACGTCAACATGTTATGTGTGTAAAGATAAGAAACAAACAGAGACAACGGTGTTGAAATTTACACAGTGCTGGATTACATGAGACACAATAAATCGGCTCGTTTTTCTTCTTGACAAACAAAACAAAAAAGGTGGAGGGGGGATTTTAAAGATGATGAAACTAGAATGAGTTTTGTTTAGTAACACTGAACATTTTGGACAATTCTCTGATCGAAAGTGATGCTTCAACTGTTTAGACAGTGTTCAGATAAAACTGTACAAGAGTATACGGCATATATACTGCTCAAAAGATTTATTTTGAACACAATCATTGGTTACGGCTAATATAAAGTGTACTATGTGAATATCGGCTCACTAAAGTTAGAACAATGTATTTAAAAAAATGAAAATGAAAAAATATACAGGGCAACAGAAGAAAAGGGGAAGTAAAATAAGTAACACAAGTACTGTAGTAAAATGTGTTTCCTGACAGGTGTTTCTGACACAGTGTTTGCTGTTGGTTCCAGTGTGAAGTCTATCCAGTTTTTAAAAGAAATCCAGTGACTAACTTGCTTTTATTCTAAGCTTTTCTTGAGATGAGCTGATGTCTTTACCTCAGTAACTACTCTACCTACACTGTTTCTCTCCAGTGGACGTGACAGCAGAAACATAGAGACCCTGCCTGTTTATTAAAGGGATAGTTCACCCAAAAATGAAAGTGTGGTGTTTATCAGGTGACTTTGTTTCTTCAGTAGAACACAAAACTGAGTCCAAAAAAACATACAGACACAACCAAATTAAACCTTACTGCTTGTGACGATATACTGAGGTTTTAAGACACTGAACAAAACCGAACAGCATTTATAATATTTCTTACCTCTTCTACATCACAATCTCCTTCTCTCCTGATTTCATTCACCACATCCGGTGCGTGTTGCAGTCACTGTCCGGCACATAGATATCTATACATAGATAGTGACCGTTTCAATGATGTCACTTTGTAGGCGAAAACCCAGAAACGAGTTAGCATTTTGGGCAAGTTTTGTTTAAATACATTAAAATAAGGTTCATGGTTCACACAAACCTAATGTAATTTCATGTTTTTTTTTTTTAACTAAATGGGACTACAGGTGTAAACGGTGAACATTTGATTAATTTACAGTATTTTTCAATCGAGGTGTATCATTTATAGTACAGTTAATTAACCAATTAAGTTTCCCGCATTTTATATTTTTAAGTTTAATCTTCCCATATCAAAACCTTGCTTGCCCTGCTGTTATTTAACAGACTAAATGCACTAGAATAGTGTGTGGAGACATGCTTTCAATTAAAATATTCGTATTAGTCAAAGCCTTAAAACACATCCTTTCAAATGTCTTTTAGATTTGGTTTAGTTATACAATTTGTTAAAAATGCGCTCATTTTCAGAGTGACGTCATAGTTCCCCAGCTCTACATCTATATCTGTGTATATATCTATGTGCCAGCATCACACACCGGATGTTGTGAATGAGCTGAGGAGAGTCAGTGATCGAATTATATAAAATGATATAAATACTGTTCAGTTTTTTGTACAGACCAATCGTTTGGTGTCTTAACACCTCAATGTATCGTCACGAGCCGTAGGGTTTAATTTGGTTTCATCTGTGTATGTTTTTTTGACTTTGACTCTTTGTTTGTGTTCTACTGAAAAAACAAAGTCAACTGCATCTGCCCTGGGGGTAAACAGGTAAACATCAAATTTTCATTTTTGGGTGAACTATCCCTTCAATGCTAAAATTCTCCATGTTTGACAGTAGTTATGTTTACAAGAGGTAAACAACCTGATTTGCATATCATTAATAATGAGCTGGTGCAGTTAGAGCCATTTCCAGTGTATAAATAGTCAGTGGTCAAGAAAAAAAAAATACAGATAGTCTATTATAAAGACAGCTGTTTAAAACTGACATAAGAACGCGGAAGAATACTCCTAGCTAAGCAGAAGCCAATTCGGAGACATGTGTAGCATTAGCCGTCAGAATGAGAGTCCAAACAGCTGATAAAAACATCATAATAATCCACACCACTTTTTGAAGCCAAAGGCTGCATGTTTGTAAGAAACAAACACATGAAGACATTTTAAATCATTAAATCCATAATGGCGCTTACTTTGTCTCTGACCAACACACAGCTTTTTACTTCTCCAGATGTTAACTGAAGGACCGTCTGTGGATTATTGTGATGTTTTTATCATCGGTTTGGCTCTCATTCTGACTGCATTACAAGTGATGTAAGGCCACATTTCTCCAAATCTGAAGAAGAAACAAACTCATCTACATCCTGAACGGCCTGAGAGTGTTCACATGTGAACAAATCCAGTTTAATGACATTTAAAGGAAATAATGCTAATAATGTGCACTGATTACTGAGGAATCGTGCACAAAAACCAGTTTTAAGAAAGAAAATAATGTCCTTTTTTGACCTCAAATCAAATCAAATGCAAATCAAATCAAAAGATAAACGTATGCACGTGTGCAATAGTGTATATAAGCAGTAATATATAAGCAAGGTTTAAGGCTAAGTGATCTCTGAAATTTAGTTTTTTTGAAAAATGCTCATTTTCCTTTTGCTTTGAACAGATCCGCGCAGAACAAACACAGTTAAGACATCTTCATCAGCTCGCCCAGATAAAACAGTCTTTTAATCTGGGGCGGCGATACGAGTGGACACAGGAGAAGTCGAAGCTGAATAGCATGAATCTTGACACTGCTTAGCATGTGGTTTGAATGAGGAGACTGTACTCAGAGCACCGTGAGGACACGGCGTCGTCTTCACCGCTACATCCTGTTTGACTCTGTAAACAAAAAGGATAAAAGGTTACCTTACTCATCAGACTGAAATGGAGTTTTAACCATGCACAATAAAATTCATGTGATTCAATCAGTTGGAAAGTATTCAGACACACTGAAAGAGCAAGAGATGAAGTTCACTCACTGAATGTGACACTCGGAAACGGTATGTGACCTCTTGAAAAGGAGTAACAGGAAGTGACCACAGGTGGCTGGTACCCTGTCAGAAAAATAGGTTTGCGTGTGACAACCGAAGCATATTCACAGAGTGAGATTCTCAGTTACTGCAGGTGCAACACCATATAAACTGGGGCCAATAGTCTCACCGCTGTATAAGTGCTCCGCTCCAGTGAGAAAGAAGCTTCTGGGTGATTTGGACAGAGTCGCCCCCTGGTGGCTCCGCACCGCCACACCCACACCTCCTCAGAGGAGCTTAAAGGACAAAAAGAGATCTGGATGAGTCAGAAGTGTATCAGGGGTGATTCTAGGGTCAGAGGATATTCAGGATTATCTCAGACATCTGTGGATGTGTCTGAGGACTTCCACAACTAGCTTATTTAACTGGTTACCTTAAAAGCCCATTGATATTGCCATTTATTAATACTGCTATTAACGCATCAAGAGGAACATCATCTTATATGCAGATTGGTTTGAAAAAATTTAGCACCAGTTGCTTACCAATGGATTCTCTGCATTAAATGGGTGCTGTCAGAATGAGTAAGTGGAAGCAAGAAAGAATTATTATTATCATTATGGACTTTTCATTATGGTGTTTTGGCCATAACAGTGTACCATTTCTTAGAAACATGCAGCTTTTCACATCACAAGATGGACTGGAGTGGTGGGGATTATTGTGATGTTTTTATCAGCTGTTTTGACTCTAATTCTGACTGCATCCATTCACTGGAGGGGATGAATTGCTGAGCAACTGATGTAATTCTACAGTTCATTTTCCTGATGAACAGTGACCCGAAGTTTGAGAGCATTTTCAGCTTTTTATTTCTATTTTTGAGTGATGTATTCATTTTAAAAACATAAAAAAACATCACATCAGTGAGGAGTGATTTCTTACAAGACAACTCTTTCAATATTAGTAGTAAAAGTGTTCATACTCACATCATGTGCAGAGTAATGTAAGACATAGATGAGTTTCTGTCTCCATTTAGAAACACAGTAAAGCTGCAAACAAGTAAAACACATCAGCTCAGAAGCCTGAAAACGTCAGTGCTGATAGATTTATAAATATATATCTGATAATATTATATCTAATCACACACACACACCTGCAGGTCTCGGACGAAGAACAATCGAGAGTTTTGATCTCCTGATCTATCTCAAGGATGTGAAGTTTGCTCAGACACGCTGATAGATTTCCATCTGTGTATAAAACAATTTTAAGTGTCAATTTTGTATTCTGAAATATAAAACTAGGCTTTAATATATCTATAAAGATAAAATATCTTCATGGAACATGTTCTTTACTTACTATGCTGGAGATAAAAGATGCTTTTGGCATAAAAGAAAAATCTATCATTTTGACCCATACTATGTATTTTTGGCTATTGCTTCAAATATACCCCAGCGACTTAAGACTGGTTTTGTGCTCCAGGGTCACATATGTGCTTTATAAGACCTAATAAATAGACAATATTCTAGTAATATGCATGCTAATAAGCAACTAGTCAACAATGAGAATTAGACCCTTAACTAAAGTGTTATGATACAATTACATATATATATTTATACATTTATTTACATATATAAATATGTGTGTGTGTGTGTGTGTGTGTGTGTGTGTGTGTGTACCCTGTGTGTTGGTACTGCGCTGTCTCCGGGACGGTGGCTGTTGTCCACCAGGCAAGCGTTTGGTTGCTCCGCTCAGCTCTGGAGGCTGAGGTGGCCGTTTGCCTTTACTGAGGAACAGAGGAGCTGACGTGTGACTTAGACGGTTCTTGTTCCGGCTGTCTTTGTCAAGCGGCCGAGACTTTGCCTTCTTGTTAATAGTCGCCTGGGTGGGAACGCCAGTGCTGGTGTCTGAGAGAGAGAGAGAGAGAGAGAGAGAGAGAGATAGACAGTGAGAGAGAAGTGATGCTATTTTATGAAAAGAAGGTTTGAATGAGTCCTTTTTCTATTTAATACAAGAAAAGGAGCAGCATAGAAGGATTTTGAGAAGATACCATTGATGTGTCAATTCATTAATTTGTTCATTCATCAAACTGATTCATTAATTCAACCATTTTACTTCCATAATGTGATGCATTTTTCTGAGAGAAACACTGGTCTTTTTAAACAGACAAAAAATGCAGAGTAAGGCATGTAATAAGAAGATCAATTTAAATTTCTCGCATAAAGCATCACTGGTAACACTTTACTTAAAGCCTTTATGTATAATGCATATAAAGATATTAATTATGTACATTATAATCTTTTCATAATGAATCAATACATTATCTGCAGATTTGTATGCTGTTGTTTAATGGATTATACTTTAAAAAGGTGTTGCAATTGACAGATAAGCATTATAATCTATGATAATTCCTCATGACATCATACATTGCATTATAAGGGGCATTACATAAAATGTTAAAAGTATGCTTACTTCTATAATGCATTACATGTAAAAGCTTTAAGTAAAGTTTTCACAAGTCATTTGTTTGTAACTGCTCTGATGGCTGTCAAAATGTCTCATTTGTTTGATGATTGCTGTCATACCTGGAGTGGATTGGTTGTTGGCTGGCAACAGACTGGTAGTGGCTGATTGGTTGGTTGTGGCAGGTGTTGGAGGGCAGCAGGGCAGGTGATCTGATAGTGACGGGGAGGTGGAGTCTGTAAACAGATAATCAATGTCTATGAAAGTATTAATCCACATATGTGTACTGGAAAACACCACAGCTGTATTGCGAGCATGAGTGTGCTTTCTGGAACCTGGGGGGAGAGTGGATGTGGTTACTCTGGCAGGAGAGAAAGAAGCCTGACGAGCCGAACCCAGAGCAAAACGAGACCTGCTGAGATAGAGAGAGAGGTCACATGAGATCTCTTCAATATTTCAGCTGTTTCTCGCAGAATGAGATTAATAGAATACGTGGCTCAAACTTTGCTTAGATTTGCCAAGATACCAGTTTAAATCAAAAGTCAGAGATCTCAAAATGAACCCAAACATTAATACTGTCCTTCTGAACTTTCTTTCAACAAAGAATCCTGAAATTATGGTTTTCACAACATAATGTATGTTGTTTGCATACATTACAAGCAGCATTAACCATGATTAATCACATCCAAAATAAAAGTTTTTGTTTACATAATATATGACTGTACTTTGTATATTTACTATGTATATATAAATACAAACACAGGCGTGTATATATTTAAGAAAACTATGATATGTTTATGTATATACATACATGTTTTCAAAATATATATACTGTACTGTATGTGTGTGTTTTTATATACTGTATACACATGTATATATTTATATATACATAATAAATATACACAATACACACATATATTATGTAAGCAAAAGCTTTTATTTTGGATGTGATTAATCATTTGACAGTTAGTAACTATTTATTGTACAATATTACTGATATTACTGTAGTTTGATCAAACACATGCAGCCTTGGTAAACGTAAGAGACTTCTTCCCAACAACCTCTGAGTATTCCAATTTTCCTAAAATGAATTTTCTTTGGAAACATAGGACTTTTAGTCATGGGTGGAAAGACAAAGTGATAGAGAAACGGAGGGAAAGAAAGTGGACAGCATACCACAGACAGAAGGATGGACAGAATGTGACGGTTGCAGTGAGGAAGGGCGTCCAAGAGACGAAGAGAAGGCAGCGGGACGCAGAGCTACATACGACACTGAGAGAAATGAGCAGGAGGAGATCAAACGAGAGCATATAGAAATAAAGAGAAAGAGCTCTTAGCATGACGTGGTGATGTCATGTACAGTACATGTGAAGAGATGTGTGTTTGTGTGTGTGAACACGTACATACCCCTCAGCATCATTTATGCTTCCACGGTGTTGAAGATTGAGCACATAGAGGATGGACATGAAGATGACACTACAGAACGAGATGATAATGAGCATGAAACAGATACTCAAAATACTCATTCTAATGTTTGGGGGTGAATGATTCCCTCTCTTACCTGAAGGCCATAATGATGACCAGCGCCAGGATGGTGCCCTGCATGAACCTGTGACTCAGGCAGCTCGGCTCCGGGACGGACCGCTGCAAAAACAACACCAATCCTCTCATCCCATCCAATTCTATTCCATCCCAGTCCAAATTATTCTGTTCCATTACATCCCATCTCATCGTGTACCACTGATTCTGTCCAATCCCTATATTCTTCCTTACTGTATGTTATGAATCCATCCCATTCCATTCCACAGGATTCTATCCCTTCCTGTAAGATTCCATTCCATATGATTCTATTCCATCCAAAACTATTGTACTTCATTCCATATGATTCTATCCTTTCCTATTAGATTCCATTCCATTTGATTCTATCCCATTAAACATAATTCTACTCCATTCCATATGATTCTATTCCATCCCATATGAATTTATCCCATTCAAAATGAATCTATTCCATATAATTCTATCACACACAATATGACTCTACGTCTTTCCATGGGACTCTATCTCATAGAATATGATTGTACTCAATTCCATATATGTCTGTTCCATTACTATGAGCCTATTCCCTCCTAGTATTCTATTCCATTACTTATGAGTTCATCTCATTCATAAGACTCCGATCTATCCGATCCAAAATTATTCTACTCCACTCCATGATTCTATTGCTTCTATCTCATCCAGTTTGATTCTACTCCATTACATCCCTTATATCTCCTCCTATATGATTGTATTCTATTCCATATCATTTTTGTCCCACCCTACAGTATATTACTTTACTCCATTATGATTCTCCCCCAATCCAAAATGATTTTTACTACATTTCTTATGATTAACGTATATCCAATGATTCTATTCTGTATAATTTTGTTCCATCTGATTCCAAAGTTTTTTTTCCGTCTGTATCATCTGTTTTATGTCATGCTTTTCCAACATTGGAATTTCATTACACAATTTCATTACATGAGACTATAACATCCCATCTCATTCCATTATTGTTTTTAATATACATATATAAATATATATATTTAGGAAGAAAACTGTTTTAAATCTTACCTTGCTTCCCGGCTTAGCTGCTTTTTTCTTGAGTGGGCCGCTTCCTGTTCTGCTAAAGTAGCTTCCTGATTGACTAGAAAAAGACCATGTTTCTTCAGACTCCCTCACTTTGAATTTAGTCCAACAGATGCATGTGTGAGAGCACAGCTTCATAATCACACACCTGACTGTGCCTCCGCTGACTGTGCTCTTCATGCTGTCTAGTCGGCGCAGTTTGGCGAGTTTCCGGCTCCAGCGTTCGAGCTCGTCAATGCGATTCTCCAGATTATCAGTGAGTTTGCAGAGTTCCTTCACCGCTCCCACGTTCTCCATAAAGATCCGCTCCTGCAGAATCAAACACACACATAAGAGAGAGGCAGAGAGACTGTGTGGGCATCTGTAAGAATGTGTTTTTTGCGCTCATACTTTATTGACCACCAGTAGATTAGGGATGGTCTCTCCGTTAGCACACACCACGTCTCCTCCCTCCTTCACAGCCTCCGGCAGAATCTGCTGGACCTCCTGAGCGATCACCCCTGATAACAAACACAGCCTGTTAACTGGACACACTAAGGTTAACATACATAGTGATTGTAACAGAATAATCCTTTATAAAAATGACAAAGAAATGGCGGGGTCACATTCACCTCATAATCCAAAGGGGAAAATTTAATTTAAGCGCAGTGTTGTTATTGCTAAACTAAATGATAAAACAATATTTTTGATAACTGACAAAATGCTGGCATATACTAAAATATTTAAATAAATGTTAACATTTTATTTAAATGTAATCATTTAAAATTAATGTCAAATTAAATACATTTTTTAAATGTAAAAAACATTTTTTTTTAATTCTAAATGTTTCCTTATCATCACACTGAAATAAAAACATTTAAGTATTAAAATGACTAAAACTAAAATTAATTAAAGCTAAATAAAAATATTAATAATTTTTATAACTTTAACTAAAATTAAGATTAAAAAATCTAGTTCAAAATAATAATAAATATATATAAATAGTAGTAACATAACACTGATGTAGCATCTGTTTTAGTAACATTATGATGTTTTGCTTTGTAATATTGTTTTCATTTCACTTAAACATACTTTCACCTACACTGCTCAGACGGTGATACGTTTATTACTAGAGTTTATGATTTTCATAGCCCTACAAATATGCTCCAGTTTCCTAAAGCAAAATATTTTTTCTTTTAATTTTGGCAAGAAACATGACCCTGATTTGATATTTATTCTAGGAATGATCTGTGAAGACAGTACCGGTCTCAGAAGTGGCATCAATGCCCACTGTGGCTGCGAACTCAGGCTTATACTGATAATGCACCAGCCTCATTTGGGAAATCCGCCTCAGGTTATCAGTGGTGTCCACCTGAAGAAAGAGGGAGAAGGTATGAAATATATTTGTGGACTGTGCGCAAATACAATCAATTTAATGATTCTATTAACATAGAAAAAAAACCGTACTTAATAGTTCAGGACTATTAATGCATGTTTAGCAAATGGGCTTAATTGGCAGAAAGGTCAATTAGAAAAAATAAGACCTTTTGCATGTGCAAGAGAGAGATATACAAACACATAAAAATGTACCTCCTTCACATTCTCCTTGGCTCTAATATCGGAAGGATGCACAAGGGAACCCATGACCTTCACATTGCCGTGTACAACAAGAGCCTCATCCGGCCGGTCCGTATTGATGCCCACCCGGCCATGATGGTACACAGAGTCCGGCATCTGCCCTCTCTGCCACAGCACTTCACTGTCACTCTCAAACTGACCTGGGTTAGACGCCTGAGAGACAGAGAAAGAAAGAAAGAAGACGAAAGAACTAAGTAATAGTACAATAACTTAAGGAATTGGCTGGGAAGGGAAGGTGTTACTGCAAATTCAGTCGACTTTTAAATTAAATTACACATAAAACTTCAAATGCATATTTGCATATAATTAAGTTTTATGATTTCTTCAGAATTTTTATTTCTCAATGAGAATAATAAGCAAAAATTGGCATTAAAAAATCTAATTAAAAGTAAAGGCAAACAAATTCAGCAGCATAAGCATTAGACTGTAACAGTAATAGTGATTGGTCAGAGGTGGATCATTGACACAGAAACCGGTTGTGATTGGAGGAGGTCGGTCAGACACGACCAGACTGACAGCGGTTACCCTGACGATGATCCTCTCGGAGACGTGAGCTGCCACCGTGAAGCTCTGACTGTGACACTGAGCCTGAAGAGCTACTACCAGCATGAAGTACCTACACAAAATACAAGCGTAAGTGTTTTTAAACGACAATTTTTGGATATTATGTAGTATCTGTGTTTGATCAGCAACGGATCCTCTGCAGTGAATGGGTGGCGTCAAAATGAGAGCTGATAACAGCTGATAAAAACATGTAATCCAAACCACCCCAGTCCATAAATTAATATCTTTTGAAGCAAAAAGCTGCATTCATTTTATTTTCCTTCTGGCCAAAAAAAGGGTTTTCCTCCAGTGGAAACTCTGTATCTTTTTATCCTTCTACATCAAAATACACCAATATACAGTTTTTTATGGAACAATTTTGGACTGTTTTTGCTTGTAAAACAGAAAATTTCTCCCCTGATTAACTGGAAAAAGCAATACTATGGATAGAGGACTCCTATTTAAACACACAGCTTTTCTCTTTACAAGATGTTAATTGATGGACTGGAGAGGTGTGGATTACTAGTGGGATGTTTTTATCAGTTGTTTGGATTCGGATGGGACCCATTCACCACAGAGGATCCGTGTCTGCAAATCTGATGATCATCTACATATTGAATGGCCTGAAGGGGATAAAGATGTTGTCAAAAGACGATAGAAGTGGTAAATAACCCTGGTCAGCTTTACTTTGTCACGGTTATATTTTGTACCTCTGGTCGGGGTTCGGTTTGCCTTTCTTTCTCATGTTATTGGCTGTGGTTTCGCTGAAGTGGAGACGACCCACTGTTACTTTGGTCACCTGCTCTGGTGGCAATGTCACTCTGTAAAGCATATAGTTAACATTTATGCCACAGTCCAATTTAAATTCATGCTCTTAAAGCAAAATTGTAAAACTTACAATACTGGTTTAAAGGGTCTTTTACTCCGGTCAGACTGTGACTGTTCCACATTAATGGACTGATTCATTGCTTCCAACTGGAAAACATACAGATAAAATCATGCTAGAGCAGGCAAGAGTTTATAGACAGTAGCATGACATGTTTTCTGGTCTGGCTCACCTTGACTCCATTGAGTTTCAGGTAAAAGCATTCGATGGGCTGTAGCCCCTCGCTGGTCTTGACATATTTGGGATCTCCAGGCATCCCGATGTACACTGTCACCTGGAAGTGGTTCTTCTTCTGACACACAAATGCATCATCAGCCAAGGAGAAGTTAAAACCCTTGTCTGCGTCCACCCTATATGTTGTCATTGGACTAGAAAGGCAGAAAGAGAGAAAGAGAAAGAAAACAGCATGAGGAAAAGAGGACGTTAAATGTCTATGTCAAATATAAGAGGAGAAAAATATCTTAAATAATGTCAATTTATAAGTTATATAGATTTTTTTTATAAGGTTACTGCTAATCATAAATGATTTCTAGTTATTTTTTCTTGAAATATACAGTATCTTATAATGTTGTATTAAATTATATAATATGTAAAAGATATATTAATTATTAGAATATTGATTAATTATCTAGTTTTTTTGAGAAATAATTATTAAATACATTTATTTGATTACATTCAATAAATGTACCTTTTTTAATTTTCTTTAGATAGTTTTAAGAAAAGTATTAATATTTAGGTCTAGTAATGAATATTGATCTCACTGATTTTCTATACTATTAAAACTGTAATTGTATATATAACTGTAACTATATTGGGTTTTTTAAATAAATAAAATGTAAATTTTTATAAATAACTTTTTTTAATATGTTTTTTTTTCTCAATTTTACACACACACACAAATATATTTTTTTAATGTAAATAATTATTCCTATGCATCATAATTAATGTTCCTAATATAAATTAAAATTAGTTTATAAATAATTTTGAATTAAATTAATGTAATCATTATCCCCATCAGGACCACTAGTGGTACATTTCTGCCCGATCGTTCTCTCTCTGTTCATCCTCATTCCTCTCTCTTGTAAGTCAGATGTCTGCTCTTGCTCTCACTCCTACACACTGCTCACCTCATAGGAATTCTCTGGCCTCTGCCATCTATCTCTCTCTCTTCTGTCTCTTTTAGTACAGCCTGATACGTCCTTATACCCCATTAAATCCCAAACACACACTCTCGCCCTTGATGCATTTCTCATTGCTGTCATAAATCTAAACGCAGAGGTGTGTAAGACCAGAGCAGCACTCACAGTTCTTTTCCACTGGAGTCGTATAATGTAGTCCATTTGTTCTGCTGGTGCGGCTGCCACTTTATGCACTGGTAGTTTGGATCCAGGTATGAGTTTTCTGCATCCTGCATCAAACCTGTGAAAGAAAGCACACATGCATATAATCATGTATTGCTGAAAATGCAGTTGTGTTCAGGTACCTGTGTGTGTGTGTACCTGGCTCTTGTTTGATGATGCCTGTGAGGATCTGAGAATTGAGAGTGCTGTTAGGAGAGTCTGAATGTTTTCTCTTCTTTGCCGGATGTACAGGAATCCCACTGGAGAAACACAGATCATTCAGTTGTTGATGTGAAAAACTTTGATCTTTGACACTGCTGGTCCATCTCCTAAAATATTTAAATTATTGTTTATTATTAATACTCTAAATGATCAAAATTCAAGACATTTTCACATTTAACAAAGAAATATAAAACATTTAAATAATAAAAAAAAAACTTAAATTACAAAATATATACTATTTTTAATGTATTTGAAATAATCTAACTCTTATCTAAATTAAAATGCTAAAATAAATAAATAAATAAATAGAGATTTAAATAATATATTATAGCTTCCTCACCCAAATAAAAGGGGTTTTAGTTTAAATAAAAGGCTAGTAGCAGGATATTAAAAGGAATAGACGTGAATATGATCATTGACACTTCCAAAACATAGACCTCCTGTAACCCATCTGAACCATTTCACTGTAAGTATTATGACACAAGTGAGGTACAAAGCTTTGTTAATAAGAGAAATAACTGGTTAGCGGGCAAATAATACATTGCTACCATGCTTTTGAATTCATGCCAATCTGAGCGCATGCATTTAAATCAAGCCATATTCGCAGGTTTATTTTATTGTTGTTCATTTTTAATCATTGTTTTCACATAATGTGGTAAACGCGGGGAATGAAAGATTAATAATCCATTACTATCACTTAAATTGTTCCCGCATTTAAGTTAAATCATGGGTTTTCTCTGGAAAAGTTAATAAAACATGGTCAGTAGCCACAAATTAATATGTGCACACACCCCAAAATGAAACTGATTATTCGACCATGAGAGGTTTAATCGGTTGCATCTTTTATCGAAAATTAATCGATCAGCAATTAACCGTCGACATTCCTAATTAGTACAGCTTAATGCCACAAATAAAATAAAAGCAGCAAACATCCAAAGGGGAAGCAAAAAGTACTTTAATAATTTAGATAATATATTTAAATAATATAACTCTTATCTAAATCTAAATTCTAAAAAATATATAAAAAATATAATGTGTAAAAATTCAGATTACTTAATGTCTTAATAAAATGAGCAATAAAATGTTCTTCTGATTCTCTTACTCAGGTCCTTGTGGATGTTGCAGGAGTTGATGTAGCATCTGACTTTGTTGCATGTCTCCGCCCCCGCCTGGACCCATTGGATACTGCGAAATCATGGGCTCTGGCTTAAGGTACATGTCCCGGTGCATGCTGGGATAGTGGGGTTGTGTGGAGAGAGGCGAAGGACTGGTCATGTGACACATGTTCTCGGGCGTCATTGTCCTGAGCATGTGCGGATCTAATGTGGAAAATGAATAAGCAGATATTAGATTTTTTTAAACCTTAAATAACTTGCAGTCTTGGATTATTTCTGAAATTCTATTCACATTAAATCCTTTGGGTGGACTGAACTTACCGTTGGCTTGCTGTGGCGAATATGGCTCTGAACTGGAGTCAGGAGGGGACTCGGGTAGCGTTCTGCGACAACAATAACATTAAACACACTTAATACATGACAACAGGAGTGACTGTCAGCGTTTTGTAGTTGCTATGTGATTTGATTAAAACAAGACTCATGTTTTAATTTGAAACCCATCACGAAGAGCATACCTGCTGCCTCCTTTTGGTCAACATTATAAAAAAGCATTAGTGATTGCAAAACTCCTCATAGGTTATCAGGCCTGACCCGTTGTGTCTCAGTGTTATTCCCAGTTCACTCCTCCGTCTGTCCTACTCAGCCTTTATCTGAGCTGCGGAGGGTCATATGCAATGAAGAGGTGGGGCATATCAAAGGGGTGTGGCTTACTATTTGACATACTATGATTCTGAAATTGTGATGAAACTGCCTTATTGCACATATGAAATTTATTAACACAAGTTCATAGCGATTCGTAACTATTTTACATTACATTACTATTTTCTATTATATTTGTGGCTAATTCATATAAATTCGTAGATACGTAGATCTGCCCATTGACCATTGTTTAAGTACTGTACAAATTCATACAAAATAACCACCTCGAAATATAGTTATGTTTCGCATTACTTCATGACCAGTCCCGTGCGATGTCACTCAGATTTGAAGTATTATGATTCTAAAACTGCATTGAAATTGCAGTACTGTGTTCACAACAATTTGCAACAGTTTTTACATTATTGTGAATTTTTATGAATATGTATCTTTTGATACGATCTATCTATGCCTCACTGATGGTTAGATTTAAGGGTGGGCGTTCATGTTTACCTTTTTCTAAAAATCATATGCTTTGTATAGAAACCAAACTGTACTAATTCATAAGAAAGCGTCACTTGGAAAAAGTAGTTTAAAACAACTTCACTCAAATGTAACATAGTGTACTATGATTCTTATTTTGATGAAAATGTGCTATTGTGCCCATGACAGTTAATAACTATGTTATGCTATTGTGAATAGGTCTCTAATACATAAGACTTTGTATGTTTTTGCCTCCTCTTTCTCTTAGATCCCTCAGCAAACTTTCACTACGGCTGCAGGATGAATTAAAACATAAATTAATAATCTAAATTAAAATGTTAAAATAAAATAAATAATAATAATAAATACTTGTAGTTTTTATTTGCTTTAACTTGGAATAACATTAAAATTTGTTGTAAAATAATATATATCAAATTATTCTACAAATTTGTGCGTTTTTATATAATCTCCTCATGACACACTGGTATTTAGGTGTAGGGGTGGACCTTCATCCCTTTCTTTTTTCTCTAAACATCTGTATGTTTCCGTACAAATGACATAGAAATTCGGCCTTTCCATTAAATAGGTTTTTCTCAGAAGATCATGTGGCCAAA
>JAUMHG010000079.1:2273470-2292883 GCA_032359395.1 Enteromius anoplus
TAAGACAATTTATAACATCTACATATGAATATATAACAACGGATGTATTTTAGTTATTTATTGCACCTTATGTTGTCTAGTGTTTGTCACAAGATGGCGCCAAACGGTAATTTTTGTTGGCGCGGAGGGATTTAAACGTAAGTAGTACTGGCTATACGTTATTACTTTGGAGCGGTTATTATTCAAAAAGAACTAACCTGCAAATGTCTCAACTGACCAATCAGAATCAAGCATTCCAGAGAGCCATGTAATAACTACATATAAAGTGTAAAATAAAAAGTGTTACCAATACCGAAATTCCCAAAAAAATTCAGGAGAAAAAAAAACCCTGTGAAGTAAAACAAGAGCTGGCAGGCGTGTGGTTAAGGTGGTGTAGGGATGAGTTTTGGTGTTATGGAGCTTACAGATGGGTTGCGGTCCAAAACATCAACTCCTACGCTGATGTTTTGACCAATCAGCTCCGTAAAACACAGTGGCTGTTTGCTTGATGTGTGCAAAAACCCACATGTGTGCGTTACTGCTTGTGCATATTGCATGCGTGTGTGTGTTTGTATGACCTGTGCCCTGCCCTTATCTCACCCCACCCGCAGCATGTATGAGTGTGTGTGTGCATCCATCTGTGTTTGCGTCTACGTCTGTTATCTCTCTTCCTCGCCCCGTCTGCACACTGTCACACTAATGGAGTCGGAATGAGGCAGCGATAGCGAAAAAGAGACGCAAGAGAGAAAGAAACATTACTCGCACCTCATTCTGATTTTTTAATAGTGTTGTAGGTATGCCAGGAATGATGCGGTGCATTAGAGAGAGGGGCATTCGGACCCTTTGTAAGCAGCTTATGGCTACACTCAATCGGGCTAAAACGCTTTCTGAGCGCTCTTATGTCACAGGGGGTTTCTTTGGTAGTTATCTTTAGGCAAAGATCTGAAAACTATCCACTCCAGGCCTCTCAGAACCAAAGGAACCGAAGACAGTAACCATTTCCCAGAATTCCTTTCAACACCTTCAATTGCAAGGCCTTCCTTGCGAATAAAGAAAACACAGAAGCTGTTTATCGGGGCTGTTTGTTTACTCTAAGAATGTGGGTCAATTCCTCTTCCTTTTAGTTGTAGTTATTGATGAAAAGTAAATCATTACTCAAGTAAATAATTCTGTGATATTTCATTCTTCTACACTATTTTAATGAATTATGTAAAACCAGACAGCTCAGAAAAATTAAAACGTAATTATTTTTTTATTTGAAAAAATAACACTTTACAAAAAGGTCCATTAGTTAACATGAACTAAGACTGAACGATACTTCTACAGCATTTATTAATCTTATAGCTAATGTTAATTTCAGCATTATTAACGCAGTATTAAAATCACAAGATGTGTTTGTTAACATTATTTCATGCACTGTGAACTAACATGAACTAAAAATAAACAACAGTATTTGTATTAACTAATGTTAACAAAGATGAATAAATAGTGTAATAAATGTGCTGATCATTGTTCGTTCATGTTAGTTAATACATAAACTAATGTTAACAAATGACGCCTTATTGTAAAGCGTTACCAAAAAATCAAAATTGTTCCATCACGACATAAATTAGATTTAAATGTAGAACAATTGGAGACTTTTGCAGAAGTTATTTCAGTTATTATTCATCTACAACATCTAAACAGTGAAATCAGACAGTTCTGAAGAATGAGAATAAAAACTGCCTTGAATTGGTGAAAAAAAAACCTTTGAAACATTTTAACCTGTTTCAATACATGAAAAAGTTCAAATGAGAATTTCTGCTGTTTCTTCTTAGAAAAAGTCCCCAGTAATCTCATATGTGTCTCCTCTGGAGTTACAAAGAGATCTAAACATGGTATTAAATACATAGTTAAATACATATACATGGTTTTCAGATTTGCCAAAACACCAACGTCTCAATCTCAATAAACTCAAACATCTCCCATCAAATCCTTATAATGGCTATAATTCTATTTCTTCCTAGGACAGAGGAAACACCCAAGAAAAAGTTGATGTTTGAATGAAACAAGCTTTGATAGAGCAATAAAATTTTCCTCTAGGACAGCTGAGGGTCAAATGAGTCCTACAGACAAACAGCTCAATCTGCCTCTCTTCTTTTGTGCTTTGTGTTGCTGTACTCCACAATGGATGTTCATTTAAGATACCCTCCCCGCACAACACACACACAAACAAACAAACAGAGCACAAACACAGAGCATTCATGTGGAGCACAATTAAAAACCGCAGCAAGCCATCAATTAAATCGCACTAATACATGCACAGGGTCAAAACGTAGATAACAAACAACAGAATCTGAATGAATCTGAAGTGTTCTCAAAAGCACAAACAAGCCATGCACAGACATCTGGATTTTTTTAAAATAACTACATCCACAGCACATAATTTGCATAATTAACATCACATAACTGATACTGTTGTTCGAGGACATTTCTAGCACGTCAGATCATCTCTAGTTCAGAGGCAGCAGAGTCTGTCTGCTTCACTCCCCAACTGAAGAATGTAAACATGTGAAATTCTCGTTAAAAAGCATCGTTTGACGGCCGTGAACTCCAGAGCCTAATGAAGTCAACAGTGTTTACAGTGAAACGCTGTCATATATACAAACCGTTACACCTGCTCTGAGAAAACACACTCACGCCTAAAGAAGTGCCACAAATTATGGTCGGAAAATCCCTCCAAAATAAATAGTTTGACTTAGAACATGACATTAACAACTACTGCTTTTATCCAACAATGACAGAGAAATTAATTTGACCACTTTAAGAGGACAGTAAAAATAAAACAGAGGGGTGAGCCAATTGTCCTGAAGAAAAGAAAGATGACGATAAGAAAAGAGTGAAGAAAAAGAAGCAGAAGGCAGTAAATCAACACTTTTCAGTGATGTAACTATAAGCAATGCTAAAAAAGGTGCATGAATCACGCATATCCAGGTCACATTTAACCCCCAAAATCAAAATGAAAAAGTACATGTGAAGTTACAAATCAAGTCTGCTTTAGGACCATTATGTTTTTAATATTTTTTAAATAAATTAAGTAATCCTCCCCAAATTGTCATTTCCACCATGCATTTTTATTAGATTTTTTTCACTCAATAGTGAATCTCATTACTGTTTTTTTTTTAAATTGCCAAATTGTCATTAGATATTTCTCCTTATTCCGAATAGTGATACTCATTACAGTAATCTTTAAAAATATATATATAATTTCTGCTATACATAATTTTTGTTTTAGATTTTCAAGCAATTCTAATTGCTGTGATTTATTTTTTAAGAATGGTCAAATTGTCATAACTGCAATGAAACTACACAATCAATAGTGATTCTAATTACTGTAATTTTTTAAATGTCATTACTGCAACATTCTTGTTCTCATTCTTCTCGACAGCGTTTCTAATGTAATTTCTTTAAAATGCTGTAAAATTATCATTACAGCAATGTAACCAGATATTTTGGTAATTCTCATTATTCCCAATAGTGATTCTCATTACTGTATTTGTTTTTAATAGTCAAATTGTCTTTACTGTTATGCATCTAGATATATTTGTAATCCTCATTATTCTCAATAGTGATTTTCAAGTAATTCTCATTGCTGTAATTAAAAACAGGGTCAAACTGTCATTACCACATCGCATCACTATTTTTTGGTTAATTGTCATTATTCCTATATAGTAATAAAAAAAAATACAAAAAGACTACCATGATGAATTTTAAATTTAAAAAGGTGCTTTTTCGCATGATGTTAAAAAAAGTATTTTTTCTTCTTTGCATTATTGTATAATGAAAATGATTGATAATGTGTATTAAATTGTTACTAAACAGAGTAAAGAATCTTCAAAATAAAATTCTATTCGTTCTTTCTTTGATTTTCACAAACAAATTAAAAGATATCACATATGATTCATCCTGTTGTATCCAATTTACTTTCTTTTTTTCTTGCACAACACTCCCAGCTGTCTTTTCATTAATCCATCTCTCTCTTTAATTCTCCTATTTTCGATGTCTGTCTTAACCAGTACAAACACACCATTTATCACATTCCTCTGTCCTTCCCAGTGTTTCTCCTCAAACCCCTCCTTCTCCGTCCTCTGGATTCCATCCTTTGCTCCCTGCATCCGTACATCATCTCTTTCTCTGCGATCCTCTCCACCTTTCTGCCCTTCCCCAACATTCCTTCACTGCCTTCTGCCCGTCTGACCTCACTGGTGGTTTTGTGTCATTCCCCCCAAACAAATCCAGCATGACACATTTAATCCTGCTAAATCGCACACAAATAATGTTTGAAACACGAGTCCTTTAAAAAAAAACTTCACCAGTGTGGACACGTGATGGTAAAATACCTACCAACACATATAGGCAAACAACTTATGTTAGCAAACTGGAATATGCACTGATATTGAGCTTTAGCTGTAGAAAATCGAGAAATAACTGTAGAACATTCAACTAGAAGGTTTTTCTGTATCATTCCATGTAAATAGAAAAAAATGCTATGATGTTTGTATTTAATGCATAAGTAAACATCCTGCATTTAATCAAATTTAAATTTCTTTGCAACAAAAGTACTAGCATGTTTTTGAATGTATACCAAAACAACACCAAGTTATTCAATGCATGATAATACAATGTTTTCATACTCAAACCGTGCTTTGTTGTGTTTTAATATATCTATACTTCCCTCACTTACTTTTAGGGTGTAACCTAATGTAGTCAAGTTGACTCAGACATCTGTGACCGGTTTGTAAAAATAGCCAATACATTGTAGGGGTCAAAACAATCGATTTTTCTTTTATAATAAATAGTAGGATATTTAGTAACGACCATGTTCCATCAATATGTTTCCTACTGTAAATATAGTCTATAGTCAACTTTTATTTTATACTAACAAAGCATGCATCGATGTAAAGCTTATCTATTCAGCTTTTAGATGATCTCAAAATAAAAAGATTAGGTAAAATAGATTACCTATAAGTTACCCTTAAATATGTAAACTATCACTAGTACCATGGTATTACTATCTGATACGTTACATCACTGCAACGTTAACTTTTAAAAACTATTCTTGAACTGTCACATCAACAGGTGATCAATAAACTGTCTTACCTTCGAAGAATCTCTGTAAGGCCTCCGTTTCATCAATCACGGTTTCCATTCTAGCGGCTCCCGCTTATAAACTCCATGAACATGAACGGACGGAGCGGCGGGAGTCGCGTGCGCTTCAAACCGCCATCATCCCAACTTGACGCACAATTCTCTTTATATATTAGCCTACTCACAAGCCAGTTCCCCGGAACGAGCTCAGTATAAATATCTCCTCTGGATAATGAATTAATGTAACTAAAAACCGCTCACTTGTTTCCGTTTCTCGCGTAAAACACAAATTCCTTTTCTGAGGAGATTTTACCTTTGGATGTCAGGTGGAGGCATATTCCAGTTTTCCCCGAAGCTTTCGTTTATTTATGACCGCGATACATAATCACAGACGTATTTTAATGAGAATTTGTCATTTTGAAGTTTTATCCGGTAAAACTTATCCTGTGTGCAGGTTTTGCGCTCGAGCCTCTTTCAGTCAAACGCGCTCAACGTCCTTCTCTGCGCGCTCTCGCTCCACTAGCCGCGTGCGCGCGCGCTCCTCGAATGGGCGCGAGAGTAGAAACAAACGCACAATAGTGAATTTTACACAAAAATCTATCATCTACTGTTAAAATGCATATTTTTAATGTTTTACATTTAAATAATTTGATCAAAAAGTTAATTTATTTGAAAGAATTAAAAGAGCAAGTGTGGAGGCTGACATGGGGTTTAGAAACTAATTAGTAATACCATTTAGAAAAAGTAATTAGTACAGTGATCTAATTACACTGTTAAAGATGTAATAATTAATAACTTCTTTGGCTATATAACTTACCCAGTGTTGCCATAAACAACTTGGCATATGACTTTTACTTATTATTATTAAATTTTATTTAAATTAATTACTTCTTTGCAACATCTACAGGACAAATTGTAGCTGTGCAGTTTTTGAGTGATCTACGTTTACTTTTATAAATACCATGTTACAAAAATTATTTTTTGAAGTTGTAAATAAAACACAGATTACATTACACTATGATAAGCTATAAAATACTCTAAATGTTTATACTTTACAAGAAATTGCTATCCTTTATACTTGACAATTTCTAATTTCATGGTTGTTTCAGTGTTACTTCACATTTCTTTTCAATTATTTGCGAAATTTATTACAAATTTTGAGAGAAAATTTTTGTTCATTTATACTTTACATCGTACAGATGAGAATATGGGATATTATGATACCATCTGATATTATTTTATTTGACATATTTTTGTACTTTTTATGAAGCGCGCAAAACATAGTACACAGTAATATTATGATTTTGCACATTTGTATCTTTTCATGCAGTTTTTTCATGATTCAAATATTGCAGCAGCACATTGATTGTGTTATTGGTTGAGGGATTGTGAATGAATGAGGTGTAACGCCATCATTTATCACTGCATGAGCTGAGTGATCTGTTTCTCTCGTCTCTTTATCCGCGACCTCTTTACAAACAATGACCCTGTGTCCATCCGACCCCCCTCCCAATCAAATGCAGTTTTGTTGTTTTTACTCACAGCTGGAGCATCTTTCTCTCTCTCTCTCTCTCTCTTTCTCTGGCTCTCCGTTTTTCCTCTGTTTGACCTGAACAACACGCCCGTTCTTCCCACGACACACTGCGTGGATTGTTTGGGAGGACGCAGGCGAGAAAAAGAGAGCTTGAGGCTGCAGAGACAAAGAAACATCTGGCTGTGTTAATGCACTTCGTCTAAATGTGAGCGTAGCTGTGTGGCTGCACACATGTGACCCTGTCCACAATGAATATGTGTGTGTGTGTGTGTGTGTGTGTGTGTGTGTGTGTGTGTGAAGTTACAGCATGTCTTACTCCAGCTGTATACGGCTATTGTTGACTAAAGTCATTGAGACCATGTCATTCAGTAAAGCTAATCTATAAGCAAATGATAACAGGCACTGTGGTTTCTGGTGATTTAAGGCCTTGTGTTGAGCTTTTTTTTCACTACTAAAATAAGTTGTTAGCAAAATAAAACCCCAATCAATTACCCTCTAAAACATTTTCAGATTATTTTTCACACAAAAACCTTAAGTAAGGGCTCAAATTTCCTCTCTCTCTTTCAGCAGGTGTGTTTTTTCACCGCATACTGACTGATGTGTCTTATCACACATTCCAGTAAATTAAGAAGTGCGTGCATGAGTGTTTGTTTTAGATAAATGCACATGTTTTTACTTGTGTGTGTGTCAATAGTGGTTGCAGATATATTTTTAAAACCGAGTGTTTCCATTTATATATATACACACACACACAAACACACACATAGTATATATACATTATTAATTATTAATTACATTATTAATTTAACTAATTTAAAGGATAATTTGTACCAATTAGCCTTCAAAAATTAATTAAAAAATATAAAAATATATATTTTTTTGTAATGGCAATATTCAAAATCTGTCTTTACAGACTTTTTTTGCAAATTGCAAAAAACCAAATTATTTTAATTTCAGCTGGTTAATAGCTAGTATTGTATTTTCTCACATTGAAATTAAATTTGCAATTCTTCATCCTGTTCTATACCTCAATCAAAATACATAATAATTGATTTATAAATTAATTTACACACTTGATTAACTGCATATGTTCACATAAGTTACTACATAATTTATAATGATTAAAAATATTCTCCGACCTCTAGTGAGTACCTTTTGAAATAATTAAATAAATAAATAAACAAATCTGTGAAAAAGTGGAATGTCCGTCTACATTGCATTTTGCTGTTTAACATTAATGAAGCTAAAGAGTAAGGCTACATAAGAGAAAGATAAACTTTTACTGAGCAAATTTAGTCACAACTAAAATCTATACCCCAAAATCCAAATGTTTGGATCATCAGGCAGTAGCCTATTAAACTTAGTAAAATTTTACACTGCATGGCTTTGCTTTGTTTTGTTAGTGTTGTTATATTGCTAAGCAAACGCACACACACACACACACACACATATATATATATATAAATGTTTTAATATATATGCACCTGTATTTATCACCTTGTGGGGACCAATTGTCCCCACAAAGATAGGAATACTAGTAAATTTTGACCGTGTGGTGACATTTGTTAGGTCCCCATGAGGAAACAAGCTTATGAATCACACAGAATTAAGTTTTTTGAAAATCTACAAATGGTTGTAGTTTCCTGTAAGGGGTAGGTTAAGGTGTAGGGTCAGTGTAGGGCAACACCACATACAGTTTGTACAGTATAAACACCATTACACCTGTGGAATGTCCCCATAAAACGTGTGTGCGTGTGTCTCCTGCGTTGACGTCATTCTCGCTTACTAGGGGAGAAGGGTGTTCCTGCACAACCAGAGGAGCTGCAGTTTTAGGACCCCAGTTTTACGACTGCATATCTAGGACCCTAGTTTTTTGTGACAGCGCCATCTAGCGACCGGGTGACTTCATGGCGGCTGCTGTTTCAGGAACCCAGATCGAGGACCCTGGTGTGGTACATAGTATCAAGATTCCATTTTTTATGCGATTCAAAGTGCATCAGATGTTAATTACAAAGTGTGCAATACCTGATTTGAGTTACAATTTAAACAAATTATAAATAATTTTAAATGAAAAAAAAATTATATACATTTTTAAACAATGGAAATTATGCTGTATATTGATTAACCTACTTAAATTTAACTAATAAAGCAATCATCATATGCAATCAATAAATTAAAGCTAGATATTTTGAAGGTTGTGAAGAGACAAGACATGACTCAAGTATGATGTTATTTTTGCAGAGATCCTCCTTTTCCATCAGCCGCTGCATGGACAGAATGGCTCTTTGCTTCAACTCCTGAGAGAGAGAAAGAGAGAAAGAGAGAGAGAGAGAGAGAGAGAGAGAGAGAGAGAAATAACTAACATTTGTTAAGCATGTTCAGCTATAACATATATGTCTGGCTTAACACTTATGCACTGTTGAGTTGTAGAAAGAAGGAGAGCCAAACAGAATATTCATGTGACATGTGACTCTTATTTGTCAATCTTTCTGTTAAATTCTTCCACTTCACTGAAATAGTTATCAGAGACAAATCACAGTTGTGTTAACAAAAATACCAGAAACAAAAGGGTGCAATGGGCATTGTACAAAAATAATTCCTATTCTACTCTGACCTGTAGTTATAATCCAGACCAGAAAGGAAGTTCTTCTTCTGTCAAACAGCCAGTGCATATAATGGCCTATGAAAAACATTAATATAAATATACTATTAAACTAAATAGGTTTTGAACTTCCTCAACTTTGTTGAACGGAACAAAGCTGAACTACAGATCGGGCTGTGAAATTCCTTGCAGGATCTCCCTTTTTGGTTTGTTATATGCCTCTTGAAAAAGAAAGAATTGTTTAAATATGTTGAGATAATTTGAAGGAAAATATCCCTTTTTTTAATCATCTGTCCTACAATGAGTCTTACCAAATCCATAATATCACTTCATACTAGCCATGCAGAACATGACAGAAACTAATACATTTTAACCATAGGCCTGCAGATTAGGCTAAACAGTAACAAACTATTAAAATGCCAATGCCAAAATTACAGGCTGGTAACACATATCGTAGTGCAATCAGGCAGTCAGCACAGTTTACTTATGAAATATTTAATACTTAAGTAATATGTTAAAACAATGAGTATTAAGCAAGTTTTCATACTAATACAGTAAGCTGTAGGTAAATATTACAACTCACTTCAGCATGTTTTTATCATATTTTTATTTTTAATTAATGTGACAGTTAGATTTATTTTAGTCATTAAAACTCAACAACGATTTATTAAATAATGGCCACGAATTAAGAACATCGTATTAATTAATAACACTAGCACACAAATTCTTAATGTGTTGGGAATTAATTTGTAATTCATAGTAATCAGCGCTCACGTTGCACACTGTTTAAACTTTGCATGGTTAGAAAATAAACCTTAATTGAATATCGGTACTCAAAGTCTGATTGCTCTCTGTGTTGTCCATCTTTATTCAGTGTTTTTGGTGACCCAGGTCAGTGGATGGCGCTGTCACAAAAAAACTAGGATCCTAAAACTGAGGGTCCTGAAACTGCTGCTCCTTCAGTTGTGCAGGAATATACTGTTGTGCACTAGGACGCGCTAGAGACCATCGACCGGAAGAACCGGAGAAGAGGCCAGGTAACCCACGTTGTTGCCATAGATACTGAATTTTTATTAGATAAACGCATTTTTTAACATTTCACACTAAAATCCTTACGTTTCTGAAGTATTTATTTAAAGCTTTTAAACATTTTACCGTTATTTAGTATGTGGTTTAAAAGCATCATTTGCCTGTCAACGTTCCTGTGCTGTATGACTGCTGTTTTTCATGCCAAGTCTTGAGGTCCTGAGGGTGTACCAGTGTAAGTCTGGCATTATCCTGTCTATATTTAGACAACACATGAGTAAAATGGCCACTCTTCCTCAGGGATCAGGGGGGAACCTACGTGAAAGCGAGAACTACATGGCTTCAAATCTGATGCCATCATTTCATCATTTGACAGTCGTACGTGCTGCAAGCTAACGGTATCATATGCCCATCCTGATCTGCTTGTATGGCCTAACTAGAATTGTGGGGCTTGGGACGCTGGCACCCTTCACTAGGTCAGACTTTGTACTAGAGTGTACACTTTTTACTGCCATTGATGGTTCTATGAAGACATTTTAACCTCCATGGAACCTTATTATTACACAAGAGGTTCCAAAATGGCTATTTGAAGAAATGTTTGCTGAAATATAATAAAAAATAGTTTTAATTTTGACACTTAAGTTCTGTTCCAAAATCTACGAGCTACCTTGCCTTATAAGGCTGGAACATGAGTGAAATGGATTCATCAGCAATTCATGACGTGATGTGCATATTTTAATGGTTTGACATAAGGCTTCTTCTGTTATTTTCATAAGAGCATTAAAATAGATACATATAAATGTTGAAATTATGTTGAAAATTATGAATTCTTATGTGAAAAAACTCTTTGCATAACAGAATTTTTGTATTCCTATTTTTGAACTCAGCATCATCAGATTTTTTCAAATAGTTGAAATACAGTAAGACATAGCAATGGAAATATATATATATTTTTTCTTTTGATTTTTCCACCAGAAACCCTCCACTGAAACAGAAATAGCTTGATTATTTGTGTCACGATCCAGCTGTGGAATCTCGCGCTCTCGCTTCCTTGTGAGCAGGCAGGACTCGGAGGCAAGAATATAATTCAATTTGAACATTTATTTAAACAAACAAAACAAGAAAACAAGGAAAACGCGATGAGCAAAGCAGAGACAAACAATCAGACATGCAACGTCATCGACTCACAGAGTTACAAGACATGGGACGTGGTATTTATACATGGACTAATCAAACACATCTGGACAAACATGGCTGACAGAGGATGAAACACTAAAGAACGGGGTGGAGTCACAAACGAGGGACAACATGAGAATACAAAAGGTAAATACAAGACCTGGAGCACATGGCACAATATAAACAAACACACTGAAGCACAAGACATGAGAAATAACAGCATACAGACAGACAGGGCACGCTACCGCATGACATTTTGACCGTCTGTGAAGGGTTTGAATGATCTGAGTTTGATTAACGCACACTAGCTTGGAGATGCTGCTTTGTGTAAACGCTGCTCACATGACACTGACTGGCGGGTCAACAAAAGTTGTGCGTCCTGGAAACTGATTTTCATTGAAATGCACATTAATTTTGCAGCACGGACATGGACAGCATAATTATTTTACTTTGCGAAATAACACAGTCTCATATAGATATTGTAACAGTCTTGTACTTGTTTAATTGAAAAGTGTTTGTTTTGCACAGTATTTCATGTGAAAAGTCTTTCACTTGTACGTGTAGAATGTCATGTGTTTATCTTAGCAACATGTTAAAGGCAAAGTCTACGTTCACGGCTTGGTTATCAGCACAATGCAGCTGCAGTAACCCAGACTGTAACGTCACTGTCAGAACAAAAGAAACGTAAAATGAGCGTGGACAAAGCAAGAGATGCAGTAAATCCGTCTACCAGATACAGTGATCAGCCCCCTGAATGAACCACACTTTAATAATTCAAGCTTTAGACTGGCTTTCAGAAAATGAGCTGATTTTCATTCATGGGGAAAAAACACTGGTAACAAAAGATGTTGACAATTAGTAACATTAGGCTCTTAAATGTCACATCTGTACCCTGTAGAGTTTCTGAAGAAATCACATTTGGGCCTCAAAGTATGCTTCAATTTGCCAAGACACCAAAGTGTGTACGCAAAAGCCAATCTAGTTTTATTTTATACTTATTTTAAGAGACACCATCGGTACTGAAGTAAAACATAACATGTTAAGTCTTAAGCGTGGTATCTCATGAGATATATGCACACTTTTAAGTGTGTTGATTATGTCTTCTTTTTTTCCTAGTGCTTATTTCTGACCCATCACATCTTTGTGGCTACAGCTGACAAAACTGTTGGAGATTTTATTGCTATGTAATCAACTACTGTTTCCTTATCTGTGAATCAAAGTTTGATTACAATTTGTACCCTGTCATATATGATAGCAGTTTTATAAATACTTCTTGACAGCTGTTTGTAATTGACCTGTATGAGACTGGGATCTGTATGTTGTGGACATCATACACATTCTGAAGCTTGTTTTTAATCATTTGCTCAAGTTAATAATGCATTGCTTTTGCATTCTGTAGCAGGAATCTCTGATGCAGGAACCTCTGGGACCGAGCTTGGAGACCATGGCGTCTAATAAAGGACCATCTTTGGCAGTTTTTGAACTGAGATGCTTTGGTTTCTGGTTGTGGCTGAACCTTCTCACAATCAGGAACCTCTGAAGAAGTGATGACTGGAATATCTGGCTGTGACATATACCTCTGGGCCTGTATATAGGGATGACTGTGAGACTGGAAACCAGGGTGGCTTAGGACTGAGGCAGCCTTCCTTTACAGGAACCCTCAGAAGAGGAAATGCCATAGCCATATCACCCTGCAGCCCAAGCCTGGTTGCCCACTGAAGCTAAGCAGGGCTGAGCCTGGTCAGTACCTGGATGGGAGACCTCCTGGGAAAACCAGGTTGCTGTTGGTAGAGGTGTTAGAGAGGCCAGCAGGGGGTGCTCACTGGTGTGGATCCTAATGCCCCAGTATAGTGAAGGGGACACTACACTGTCAATAGAGTACCATCTTTCGGATGAGATGTTAAATTGAGGTCCTGACTCTCTGTGGTCATTAAAAATCCCATGACACTCAGTGTTAAGAGTAGGGGTGTAACCCCGGTGTCCTGGCCAAATTCCGACTGGCCCTGGTCTATCATGGCCTACGAATTATCCCCATCCATTGATTGGCTGTATCTCCCTCTCCTCTCCACCTGTAGTGTGTTGTAAGCGCACTGGCGCCGTTGTCCTGTGGCAGCCGTCGCATAATCCAAGTGGATGCTGCACACTGGTGGTGGCTGAGGAGAGAACACAAGGTTTGCCTTTTTGGTTCGTTCTTATGAAGACATTAATTCTTTATAACTGATCTTAGGTTCACTACCTTAAACCAGTTGTTGGACATGGGTTGCGTCCCTTCACACGGATTTATTTTACATTGAACGGACTTTCTAATGATATATACAAGCAAAATTATATTCATAGGCTTAACTTTTTTTAGAAAGACTACAGAAGTATGCGGACATACGAACCAGCTGATCGGACATGAAGACATGTTTACTCTAGTCTTAAGCAGATATTAAAACACAGAAACAAACAGCTAAATAATTCATCAGAATTGTTTATTGCAGTTATTTCCATCACACACAAACAAGGCAGCCATCCATCTATCCGTTGCATGCATACAAACAGTAAAGTGTTCAACTGTAACTGAAAAAAGAAGCACAAATTAATATTTTATATTTATTAATAAAAAAAAAAAATAGGGTGATTGCAGGTAAAGTGGGCCACTTTTTGTAAAAAGTATTATTTAGACACCTAGATGTTTTTCTTTATTACTTTTGTTAACTTTAATGTCATGCAATTTATAATATGGTTCATATAAAGTATTATTTGCATGGCACCAATAAACATTTTTAAATCATGCACTTTACCTTTAAATTGCCAAGTGGGCAATGCTTTATTAAAAAAAAATTTAAGACTTTTTTGAGAACTGTTTGTAAACCCATTATAAATGTTAGAAATGCATTGCTGAAACATGTTAGAAAGACTGTGAACTGTATGATACTTAATGGTTTTACCGTTAAACAGTTTTTCTCCATTTTCGTTGGGCGGGTGTAAATCGAAGCTCAGTGACGCTATGAAGCCACCGAGCACTGCCCTCCGGTGAAACTATAGAGCTGTGTGGCACTTGAAGCAGAGGCAGCTTACAGTTTGTCACCTACCTATGCCTTCGTCACGTTACCTGGTTGCTATAATTTACAAAACAACCAAACTTTATTTAAATCAAGCTGCTTGAGGAATACAGTTGAGAGAGACGGTAGCTTTGCCGTGAGTGGGCGTGGTTTCTGCGCCGCGAGTGGACACGCCCCCAGTGTATGAGAGCAGAGAGGACGGCTTATTTTTTCAAGATTTTGGTATCTTATTTGATTTGCTTTCACTTTTTTTTGTAGCATTCAGATTTAATAACACATTTTTTTCTGTGCTGTGACAAAATTAGGACACATTTAAAATTGACTTTACACAGAAGTAAAACTGTTTAACTGTTTAACTGTTTAGGGTAGTTGGAAAATGAACCTATTTTCAAAAATAGTGATATGTTCCTTTAAATATATTGTTAAATATGTTTGTCTGATAAAACAAACTGTGTTAATAAATCATATTTAAATCCTTATCTGAATACCAGAATGTTCCTAAATCAGAATATTAGCAAAATGAGCTCTACAGTGTGTATGCACATATGTAACTATAACAGAAATTACAAAAAGTAGGCCTAGTCTAATTAATAATAATAGTACTATTTAATTTTTTAACTATAAAAATGTTTTTCTGTCTAGTTCTCTAAACACTGTTGTTGTGTCCATATTTTTTTCTGCACATTCATTTTGCTCTTCTTATCCTTCCTTTATTCCACAGACTTAACTGAATGCCTCGACACCCTTTTTATTATCTCTTTCCTTTCTTCCAGCTCTGACTTGAATTGCCTGACTGCTGATTAATTTTTGTTTTTAAAAAAAAAAAAAATTATACATATAATAAACTATATTATAACTATATTATAAACTATAATAACTATAAAATAACCATTGAATGTCATTTTATTCAATTAATTTGTGTATAATTACTGAATGTTAAAGGTCAGCCCACCCAAACAAATGTTCAAATGTAAGTTATTTATTTTAATGTTCTAAATCAGCATTGTGAATCAGGTAATACCAGTTCATCCTCTGTGTAGTATGGAAGAATGTTCCAGACTATCTTTAAAAGAAATTGCAAATTGTATTTTCACTTGCATTTTCCACATGTGGGCACATAAATTGTGACAAAATCCAACTTGAAGGGAAGGTGGGCTGGTTCTAAGGTATGTTTGGTCATTTTGGATTAAAATGTTGTACCAGGGTCAACAAAATATGTTGACCCAGGAACATGTTGAACTTGGGACGTGCGTTTGGGGTCATAGACATACAAATATTTGATTTCAAAAACACATAGCAAGTAAACAGTTTCTTATGATTTGTCATTTGTATTTTCCCTCATAATCATTTCAAATTAAATGTAGAAAGGTCAGCAAAACCTATATATATATATATATATATATATATATATTATCTTGAATTTTGTGGTGCGCTTACATAATGTTGGTAAAGTGAATCAAGAATGTGACCACAGAACTGACAGCATATTTTTCTTCATTCCAAGAGATGCTTCCTCACAAAAGGAGGTCTGAGATTTAAAACTGCTGATACTTCCTGCTAAACTGCATTTGGACAAGAACAAGAAGGTAAACAACATCTTTCTCTGTAATGCTATGCTTCTAAAAGGGGTCATACAAACCCAGTTTTCCACTAGCTAATATGATTCTTTAGGGTCTTAATGGAAAGTTTGTGATATAGTTTGTTTTAAAATCTCTTAAAGATAGTTTTAAAAACGCTTTACTCTGTCAAAAACAGCTCTTTTGAAATCACTCTGTTCTGTGTACTTCCCCTTTAAAGGTGCTCTATGCGATATTGCAGGATTTTAGCTCGATTTCATTTTTATCTCAAACCGTATGCACCACCCCTTGATAGGCTTGCTGTCTGCCCTCTGAATACTTTGTAGTATTTTTGGAAAATGGCATGACCGAAGAAAAGACGCTCGGAGGAATATAAGCACCTTTAAATCTTCACAGCTCCGCTGACTCCGCCCCTCTTTTCAGAGTCGCACTCAGAGGATCTTTTTTTAGTCGTATTCATAGTGAAACTTGCTAATTAGCACATTATTAGGAAAGGCGATTTGCAAAGATTCATTAAAAGACATTATACTCACTGCTTCTGTAGGTGAGGCTAGATCATGAATGATTCACGTGAACATAAACGCATTTCGGTTGATCAAGGGCACGTTTCCCTTCAAAACCAAAAATAACGTTAATCCTCCGCGTCTTCAGTCACTCAGATTTCGGGAGTAAATCACTACTGCTATGTTCATTAATTAATTCAAAGACAAAACACCTCAATCTCTTAGGAGTCTTGCTTGTCTCTGCGTCTCTGCCTAATGTCGGCTCATTCAGGGCGGGTCTGAGGTAAGACACCAGTTCAGTCTGTATGACAAGCTGCTGTCAATCAACTATAGTGGGAGTGGCCTCTGTCAGTGTGACGCCACACCGACATGCATTTGAGAATGGCTTGATTTCAGAAGGGGCAACTTATTTTTATTAAATCAAAAGAAAGCTACCTGTGGATCTTTATCATTGTAGGGTGGTTGTGTACACACACTCCCAACACACATTTCAGTCCAAAAGTAAAAGTAAAAGTGCATGTACCACTGTATGACCCCTTTAAGCAATATTCTCAATTTGAAGAATTATGTAAATTTATGCTTATGTTACCTGGTGAATTAATTAGAAAATAAAGCAAAATTCCAATTAAGCAGGAGTAATTACTGTTTTCTATTTTAATATGTTTTAAAATGTAAATATTCTAGAATGACAAACTGCATTTATAATAATGGGTGCTCTGATAATGCTATCTGCTTGCAGAAGGATTCCTAACCAACATTCTGGTTTTTATCTCAGACTTCATTATGACACTTTCTTTGGTTTCACAACTGCTGGTGTTCATAACAATTCTGTCACTCAGTAAGGCTGTATCCTTGTTTGATATTTAGTGTTTGAAAAAACATAGAAATATAAAAAATCTGAATATTTTTTGCTGACTTTAATTATCTCTCTTTCTCTTTAACAGTCAGCCAAACATTAATTGCACAAACAATAACACCGGCAATAATAATAACAGCATCTGCAACACCAACAGCAACATCCACAACTGCAATAACAGCAACATCTGCACCAACCACAACATTTGCACAATCAACAACACCTGCAACAACAACATCTGCACTGACAACAACACCTCTAATACCAACAGTAACATCTGCAACATCTACAACATCTACAGAAACATCTGCAAGACCTTTTACAGCGCGTAATTAAACCTCTGCTACATTTTGTAAATGTTTGGCCTAATGGATAGGGAGTTGGACTTGTAACCCAAAGGTTGTGAGTTCGAGGTCCGGCAAGAATTGTATTGTTTTCATAGTTTCATTTACTACCCCCTTTCTAGGTGCATGATATCAGTGGCAACTGATCGTTTTTGCCGACAATAATCTGTGGCCTACCCCAAAGCTGGACGACTAGTCATTTTTGGCCTAGTCGTGGGCCAGCTCAGTCCCGAAGGCCTTTTCCAATCTTTCCAGACCTCCATCAGAAGGTTCTCGAGGTCCTGGAAGCAACCTTTCTTAGGGCTGACGTGGATTATGCCACCATTTCAGACATGGTGGATCATGGCTATCGGCAAACATAATCCAGGGATAATCCAACACCAGAGAGATAATCCTTAACACAAGCAATAGGTCATACAGGGGCAAACAGAGTCCAAATGATAGGAGCGGCTTCTAGACACTCCAAACACAGTACAATCCAGGAGAGCAGTGGAGCGGAGGCAGAAACAGGAAGGATGGGAGAGAGGGATGGAGGGCCGGTACACGTGACAGTATAAGACCTTGGGACGCAGGCAGGACCAGCAGAGCAGGGAACCAGGATAGAGCCGATAACACTGGTTGAGTTGAGAACCACCATGGCAGAGCAGACAGGACTGGAGACAAAGAGTGAGTCTCATTGACCGCAACATGACAGACTGAGGTAGCGTTGCTGGGTGCCACCAACATGCTGTGAGCTGAAGTGAGCACCGCCACTAGTAAAGGTTCTGCAGCATGAGCCAGCTCCTCTGGAGAGACTGCAGTGGTTGCGTGGTGTACACAACCCAAGAGCAACACAAAGTGATCCCAATTATGAGAAGGTCTTCAAACAAGGAGATTAGTTGCAGGACAGAAGGACTTTAGGGGAGAGGTGCTAGTTTAGGAATACCCGATGCTTGTACTGACATCAGCGGTGGATGCTCCATGCTAGATGCCAGTCTGGGGTACCAAACTTGTGGGCTGGGTATGACAGACTAGGTGAAACAGTTTTGGATGAACAAACGGGACGATCAGAGAAGACATGACACGGACTCTCAAATTAAATATTATCAACTTTTTTTTGACAGATGAGGTGACTAGGAGCAATGAAAACAATTAATATAGGCACCCCGAGTTCGAGTCCCGTCTCAGGGTCTTTTGCTGATCTTGCCCCCTATTTCCACCCACTACTTTGCTGTCAACTGTCCTATCTAATAACAAAGGCATAAAAGCCCCTCAAAACTTATATATAAAAAATAACACAATATGACAACAGTAACAACTAGGGATGTCCCGATCGGCCGATCTATAATGCACGTTTTGTCAGTAAACACAGTCGGAACATCCCTAGTAACAACACAGGCAACTGATAATAAAATAGAATTATTCATTACACTAGTTCAGAAAAATCAAAGTAACTCCATACTTAAACTGTTTAAGAATAAAATTAAGATTTTATGCAGTTTAAGTTAATGGCCAAACCATCACACCAATAAACCCTGAAAGTCAAGATTAAACTGTGTATTATAGCAAACTGTCACGATTCTGGGGCGGGAAGGACGAGTGGAGATTCCAATACTTTAAATAACAATTCTTTTTAATACTCACACAGGTGATACACAGGCAG
>JAUMHG010000079.1:2302376-2315937 GCA_032359395.1 Enteromius anoplus
AGACACGAAACGATCGGTTGTTGTGAGAAACTGAACAGTATTTATATCATTTTTTTACCTCTGATAGACAACCATGTTCAAACCGTCTCAGCCTCGCGTTTTAGCGTAGGATACGCAAACGCTTTTCACAACAGATCACTTCCGGCGTTTGTGTATCGAGAGTGTGAGTTCACAACAGAACACTTCCGTGGGTTGCGTATCCTACGCTAAAGCACGGCGTACACAGGTAACGTGCCTCATGCTGAGCACGAGCCCGAGACGGTTTGGACATGGCTGTTTATCAATTAAATATATTTATTTACAGTAATTAAATATGCCTTTTCAAATAATTTCTGAATGGTGGTGTCGAAGTTGTTTTTGGAATACTTCCGATTATTTTTCTTTTTTTAATGAAGAGCGTGTGTTTGTTGATAGCCTGGTTTTGCTCACGTTTCCAAATCCCCAGAGATTCCTTTCGGCTATAAATGCTGACCTTTGTTCGTCATGCATGGAAACGTCATCGTGGTGGACCGCCGGTCAAGCATAACACCACCACAGCCAGAATCCTGATGACTTTACTCCTTTGTGTACCCACTGCTGTGAAATGACACATTCTGTCTTTAATATAAAAAAATGACCAGTGTCATATTAAGAATAACTGATGGTATTCTCTAATTCATTATTGCAGTGCTGTTTTAAAGGACCCTAGACTTTGCTCGTTGTTAACACGTCTTCAGATACACACATATATGCTGACTGCAGGGCTATTCTCCATGTTGACACATTTTGCTGTTCCTTTCTTTATTTAGGAAAAATGACTGGGATTTGCTGAATTAAGATTTGGCTCATTTGCTCTTTAAGAGAGACAGAATTGTTTCACCTAAAGCGTAAGAGTCTGATCTCACATGTCTTCTCTAGAATTTCATTAGAAGTCTGTTTCAAATTGTAGGTTTGTCTACAATTGTAATATGATCTAAAGCAAATATGCAGTGCGTTTTAGGAACATTTCCATTAAGTAAAGAACATTTCTGAACGTTCTCTTAGAATGTTTGAAAAAACGTTCTTCTTGGTTATGCGAACATTCCATTTTATCATTTTAAATGTGTGTTGGAAGTGTATCCACATCCATCAGTTGTTGTTTATAATCCCCTTTCTCAAATCAGGTTGTTATGAGATTCCTGTCAGAATGATGCAGTTCTGCTCAGGCCTCTCCAACGATAGTTGATTGACAAGGCTGTCTTAACTTAGCCCCGCCCTGAGTGAGCTGTCATCCGTCCATCATTGTGTCGACTCGGTGCAGGGGGAGACGAGACCCAGATTAAGAGATTGAGGTGTTTTGTTGTTGAATGTAATTTTGAATATAGCAGTCGTAATTTATTCCTGACATCTGAGCCGATGAAGGCGAAGAGAATTAACGTTATTTTCATTTTGAAGGGAATACGCTGAGATATATGTGCATACAGTATGTTCGCGCAAATCCTTTGTGATCCAGCTTCATCTACAGAGGAAGTGAGGGTTCTCCTGAATCTTTGCAAATCGCCTTTCCTAATAACATGCCAGTTTTGTGACCTAAGGATAAGTCTGCACGTCACTCTGCGGAGGAGAGGGGCGGGGTCAGCAGAGCTCTTTAGCATTTAAAGCAACATAGACTAGAATGGCTTGAAGAAAACAGAGCTGTTTTTTACACTACCATTGAGAACTTTCAACCAAAGTTTGTTATAGACTTTTCATTAAGAACCTAAGGAATCATGTCATAACCCTAATACTAATTTGTTCATAACTTGAAAACACCTTTTCTGTTCTAAACATGTTTCGCTAACGTTTCCATTAAGTCACTTCTACCAAAAATTACTTCTGAACATTTACGCGAAAAATCATTTTATTTGATAGATTTCCAAACATTACGGGAATGTTGCTTTTAAATGTTGTCTTAACAGTAGTAACATTCAACAAACACTGGAAAAGCATGCAACTAAAATGTTCAATAAATAAAATGTTTGTGTTAACATTTGAAGACTAGTATTATTACTATTATTATATGCTTTGCTATTAAGTTATTAAAATGTTGTTTTTGCATGTTCTCCAATTTTTACAAATTTTAAAATAATATTTGTATAACCCAAGAAAAGAAGTGAGAGAACATGCAAATATTTTGAAACAAATAGCATTTGTTCTTAACTTTGTGAGAGGATTGCCAGAACATTAATAACCCTTTACTCACTTGTGTCCGCTGTTATGCTTCCTCAAACATTTTAATTTCAAGAAAGCCTACAGTATGCTTATGTATAACTTTCTTTTAAGTCTCTTGAAATAACAAAAAGCAGCTTTGGTTGAATGAAGTTTTCTTCTGGCAGGTTTTGCAGTGTGTAGCGGATACGGGGAACTGGACTCTGATGCAGTGATAGATTAGCACTAGATCAGGTTGCTGGATGGACGCTGCTTAGATGCTTGTTTTGGCTTAAAACTTCATGGGGTGTTAAAATCTGAAGCTGAAATCAGGTTTAACCTAACAACATTGTTTCACATTGATGTCTTTTGAAGTTAAAGCAATATGTTTCCGAATGCAGTGCATCTGGAGAAAAGCAGATCAGCAAACGCAAACTCTGGCTATTAAACAAAACAGCCAGGACAAGCAAAGCGAAACCCAAATGAAAGGTGGAGTGGGTGGAACTAACAATGAGTGCTAAGGTTAAAAACAAATCCAGGTGTGGTGGAGGCGTGTGATGCGGCCTTAAATAGACACGCTGTGAGATTTTGGACCGTCCTTAAAATGCCAGTCCATTCATCCGCTCAGGTGTGTCAAATACCACAGGACGTGAGTCAATGAGCCTGGAGTCTGTATAAACCTGGTTTAAAGAGAGCAGCCATTATAATTCACCTTGAGAAAACATGAGCCGTGGGAAATGCCTTTGAACAGATGACACGATATACTGTACTACCAGTGCAATGCATTGTTGCATTACTCCTAATAAACAATAAATAAACAATAGCAATACATCAGTCATTTTTATGCAAAGCAGCGCTGCTAATCTGGACAAATAATGATGCTGAAAATTCAGCTTTGCATCACAGGTATAAATGATTTTACAATATATTCACTTAGAAATCAGTTATTTCTGTTTGTATTTTTTTACTGTATTTTTGATCAAATTAATGCAGCCTTTGTGAGCATTACATCTTTTTTTTTTTACTGATTCCAATTTTTTGAATGGTAGTGTACATTATGTACCTCTGTGACAATATTGTTAGTACGTTTACATTATGTAATAAATTAAAACATTATAAAAGAGCATTTTGAGCTTTAACTTTGAAGTATATTGTTAAACACTCTACAAATTTTTTTTTCTTTAACTTAAAAACCTCATTGTTTTTACACTGTTCATGTAGATAATCCAAGCACTTTCCTAACAGAATCTACTTAATTTCCTAATTTCTGCACTTTGAGGTTTCCCATAACAGGGAACATTCTAAATACTCATATGTTTTTTTACAAAACAATTAATGGATATGTAATAAATGTCTCTTATCTCTTAATGTGGAGATGAAACACTTTTTTAAATAAAAAAAAAAAAAATGCATTTTAAACATTTACAGTACATTCAAATATGAATGTTTTCAAATGTTTTCAAAATGATGAAATAGAATGTTTCTATAATGTTCACATGACCAAGAAGAAACATTCTTTAAACATGTTTTATACGTTGAGATAACATTTAAATGTAACGTTTTCAAATGACAGAATGGAACATTATAAAATAGTATCTTCTAACATTTTCAAAAACAAGAAAAAAAAAGTTGAATAAATAGCAAAAAATTAGTGCCTTAAATTTTCAGAGAAATTTTCATGCTCATGTAGCATGGGCATAACATTTCTTAACACAGAATAAAATAAATGTGAGGTTTTTAACTTATATTTAATGCAAATGTTAGCGTAACGTATTTTTGTTAGCTTGATTCATACTGTTGACATTTAATAACAAACTATTCAGGTTGACAGACGCAGGTGTGAACCTTTTACATGCGGTATCAGCTCTGGGTTTGTACGCTACAGAAAAAACTTTACATAGTCAAATGCTTATGTGCAGAGCTGATGTGTTTTGTTCTTTGTTTTTCACTCGGCTTAAAGTTTGGGATTTGATGCAACAGCTTTCAGGTCATTGCAGAGCGACTCAGTGCCCCATAGTGCTTGTGTGACTCCAAATGACCTGTTATATATATAGCCTTTTTTATATAAGTCTCTGATTGGTCAAAGCGGGCGGTTTATTGACTGGCCTAAGTGCTCTGTTGTAGTGTGTATTTGTCTAGTTCTTTCTCTCAGAAATGAATGGATAGGTAATGGACAGATTGCTTTCAATTGTATAGCAACAATCAACAGTAGCTGACATTTATTGACACAAGATGATTGAAAAGTAAATTAAAGTTTATATTTGAAGTAAACTGTTGTTTTCATGTGTCTTTTGTGTGAACGACAGCACGAGAGAATTTGATATCTGCTTTTTACGCACAGTCCTCTCTGAATATAGACCGGATGGGAGTCTTGCCATCGTTTATGAGCAGTTTATCAATTAAAAACAGAGATCATTTGCCTACATTTGGTTTTGAGCAGGGGCTAAAACATTGGAAAGTGAAGCTAAAATTAGCTTTACTGAAACACACAATTCTTGTTTTATTGCTGTTCAAGTAAATGTTTAATATGCACATGCAGCAGATCTTATGATTTTTGATAGAACGGACAGTTTTGAATAACTTTTGAAGCATTTAGGCTCGTACGTACTGTAGCATCAGAAACAATTCCAGTGATAACGGATATCATCCAAATTAAGGCCAATGAATAAAACATTGTGATAAGAGATACACCACAGATTACAAGCTCTGGATGTGCAACTATGTCATTGAGAGGCACTGCAATAAAACCAGAGCATCGCAATCTGCCTCACAAAATCATTTACGCACACACCATTGACCGCAAAGAAATCTGAGATGATTCAAAAAAATTTAAGCAACCAGTTACAATTTTTTTGAAAGTTAGAAAAACAGTATATAGCATACCATAGTAAACATTACAAATAAGTTGAATGCTAGTTTTGTCAAGTGTCCTCGTTGCATGTTTTTATACAAAACGTTATAATAACACACACACACATTTGGACTTTTATGTTAAAATAACGTCATTTTGTCCATTTAAATGATAGAGTCAAGATAGCTGTGCTGAATATGTTAAAAATGTTGATTTTGCTTTGGATGTATTTGTTGCACTGGAAATTAAAGGTTGGCCGCATTGCATTATGGGATACACAACATTAGACAGTGTGCTTTGGACGTGTACCGCACTTTTTGGCAAATTTAAAATGTGTTTGGTGTCAAGTGCATTAGCATTTTTTACACAGCATCCCCACTCCATGCTGTAGAAGCAGTGGTACGGTATAACTTTCTCAATGACTGTTGAGTCTCTGAATCCAGTGAATGTGGATTAAGGATCAAACGTCACTGAAATGAGTCATGATCGTTTCATTCAGTTGTTATGGAAAAGACAGCCTTGGCGTCGGTCAGGTCTTCTGTGTCTCTGACACACCTTCCACAAGGATTTTAAAAGCAGGTGGACTCCACAAACATGAGTTCAAAGTCCTTTTATGTTGATCCTCATCTCATTCTGGAAATGACTAATATTTTATGGCTATACTACTATGATGGCCATACTGTTATGATTGAGTGTACGTGTTTAGTCTATAGTCCACATCCACTCAGCTGATCATCTTCATCATTTATTGAGGTCACTGTGTGAATTATAATGACTTCTTACCTTTTGTTTAGGATGGATTAGAGTTTGCCACTAATTCTGCTTGTTCTTTTTCTAGTGGCATATTGTATTATTAGCTAGTCCAGTTACAAACACACACACACACACACACACACATGCCCTCTCATCAGTTAAGTTCAGAGCCAGGGGGTTTATTTGTGTGCAAAGCCTCAGAGTGTGTAATTAAGTAAGCGTCTGAAAAATGTCCGTGTCCCGAGGAGAGGCAGGTCTTGTTTCAGACTGGGCTGCCAGCCTGCTGTTGTCTGCTCCAGCATCTTTACGGGACAACGGACAGCAGCGCAGATACAACCAAAACAACACTGCGGTTCATCACACCCTGGTACAGTGGTAAAACAGGCTTGGCGAGGCATTTGATACACTTCATAAGCTCAGATGCTGGTGAAGACTGTCTGTGTAACAGGAAATGCTGCAAAACATTGAGATAGCATTGTATAAAGGTTGCATATGTGTTCCTAAAACGTCAATGGAGAGTCCTTTTGATGCTATTAGTATTAAAAGTTCCCCCTATTCATACTTTTTAAAAAATTCCTCAATGTATCAGTTTTCAGTTTTGAAATAGTCAGATATTGCGGATGGCATGATGTATTTTGAGACAGTAGTTATAGTAACTTCTGAGGCTGTGAAGCTGATGCAAATGCTGATAGATGCTTTTTAACAAGAATATTAATGTCTAAAACATGCATGTTGATTAGTCAAGAGTTACATACTGTGACACAGGACTGTCCTGTTTAACATGAAATTTTCCAAAATGTTGAGTTTTGTTAAAGCAGCGTCATTTTGATGTTACTATTTCATTCAAGTTCTCACAATAATATGACCCTGGACCACAAAACCAGTATATTTGTAGCAATAGCCAAGTCAAAGTTATCGATTTTTCCTTTTTGCCAAAAATCATTAGGATGTTATGAAGTAAAGATATAAATATCCTACCAAATATATATATATATATATTAAAATGTAATTTTTGATTAGTGTTAAACATTTGACCACATTAGACAACTTTAAGGGTGATTTTCGAATAGCTGCATCTCGGCCAATTATTGTCCTAGATTGTATAAATCTCAACTTCACCAATAATTCCTAAATGGGTTGGTTTTTAAGTTTTGAATAAGTCACATAATGTGGATGACACGATGCATTTTAAAGCATTTCCAGTACTAAATTCTGAGGCATTAAGGCTGTTTTCAAATGATGCTAGTTGTTATGCAAACGTGTAAATAATATTATTTTAAAATTACAAAAAATGTAACGCTACTTCAATCAAGGCAAATAACACATGCATATAAAGTATTGAAGAGCTGAGCAAGTTGCAGACGGGACGCAGACAGTCAGTTCATGCTCTGTTTGATGCATTTACAGTTCTTCAATGGAGGCATGTGCCTCAAGAGTCACACAGAGATGAATTATTCACAGCGGCTAGGACAGAGAAAGAAAGAAACAATGCAAAGGCCTTTGAAAGAGAGAAGGGTGGAGGCGTGGAAAACAAAAATAGCTTGATAATTAGTGAGAGATTAAGACTGACATGTAAACTGACAAGGTAAAGAGGCAGTTAACGAGTCATTAGTGCATTACTGCAGAATTCAGGTCAGACGCACCCTATGTAGGAGATATTACAGTACAAAAATGATGATTAGGTTTACTGTAATTGCTGTGCCCTCTTTCATTTCCTTTGGTGGAGTTTGATGTTAATGATATGGTCTCTCTCTGTAATTGTCGCAGGTGGATGTCGTAGAACATGAATGCTTTAGGGACCCCAACAAAACCAAGCAAGTAAGTTTTAAACTCAGTTCATACTCTTATACACATTACACAGTACTGTGGAAAAGTCTTAGGCCAATAGTATTTTCAGCAACAAAAAACGGTTTTAAGTGGGTTATTTCTTTCTTTTGCCGTAGCGTGTCAGTTGGAAATATCAGTTTACATTCCCAAACATGATTTTTGTCATTAATTCAAGGATTCTTACATTTGCCCATAGTTTTTCAGGTAGCTTTATAGGGAGGTTTTTTTCTTCATCTTGGAGACGCTGCCACAAATCTTCTGGATAATTCACTCAAAAATGAAAATTAGCCGACATTATACTCACCCTCAGGTTCATTCAAGATGAGATGTAGATGATTCTTGATCTGAACAGATTTGGAGAACTGTAGCATTACATCGTTTGCTCGGCAGTCAATGGTGCCGTCAGAATGAGCTGATAAAAACATCACAATAATACACACACCAGCCCATCAGTTAATGTCTTGTGAAGCGAAAATCTGCGTGTTTTTTATTTCAAATCATAGCTTCCTGCTAAAATATGAGTCTTCTATCCATAATATTGCTTTCTTCAGTGGAAAAAGCAATCATGTCTGAATCAGGAGAGAAATATGCACAGATCAAACACTGTTTACATGCAAAAACAGACCAAATCAGCTCTAAAATAAATTTATCTGTAGATTTTGACGTGAGAGTATAAAAATAGGGGATTTTTTTTCCACTGGATGAAGCATTATTATGGATTATAGATTGTAGTTGAAATGCTGTGATGATAATTTAATTTCTTACAAACATGCTAACATGCATAAGATGTTCACTGATGGACTGGAGCGATGTGGATTATTGTGCTGTTTTTATCAGCTGTTTGGACTCACCCATTTACTGCGGAGGATGCTTTGGTGAGCTAGTAAGATAAAACCCCTCAAACTATCGATATCATGAATATCGCAGGGAGAACGGCACACTTGTGGTGCATTAGCTCATTGCATCTGTGTGCTTTTAAATAGCGTGTTTCTGGCATGTAAAATGAATGTCGTTTTTAGTGATGTTTTTTGGGACCTACACACACCTAACCAAACATCCCCTAGTTAGTGATTTTTTTTGTGAGATTGTGTGTGTATATTACAGTCTTAGTCAACAGAGCAGCACTGTTTGGGAATGTTTGCCTTTCCTGCCCTGCTGGAAACAACCTGTCTCTCTCTCTCTCTCTCTCTCTCTCTCTCCCACTCTTATGCCCCCTTCCCTCACTCCCATATGCTCTTACAACCTGTAGATCTTTTTAATAAGTCTTGCTCAATCTGTGTCCAGTGTTCACATTAGACCAGTAGAGAGTGAGTGCGTGCCGTCTAGTGTATTTAAATCAAAACTGAGCTGTAAAACAATGAAGAGCAGACATCGTCCTCCACCCTCCTCATCCTCCTCTGCTCTTTTTTGCAGTGGGGTGGCCAGATCGGACAGCAAGATCAGTGCCAAAACCCTGTTCGGTAAGTAAACGTCATATTTATTTATGAATTAAAGGTACTGCAACCATTTCATCCTTTTTGCTTTGATTATAAAATAAAATAAAAAAGATCAAATTAAGAAAAACCAAAAATTAATGTAAAAAATGTAAGGTACAAAATAAAAATTTTAATACATGTAATTATTTTAAATATATAAAATAGCTAAAACACCTTCGACTTGTTTTTTTAATAATAAAAAAAATCTTTACAAAACTGCAAAACTGTTCTTAATTAAATATGATGAGGCTTATTTATGATACAAATACTTGTTTTTAAATAAATTAAAATATTTAATAATAAAATATAATTGTTTTTACTTGACAGAGATTTTATTTGACTTTATTTAGTGCTGTCAAACGATTAATCATGATTAATTGGATCCAAAATAAAAGTTTTTCTTTACATAATATGTTTTTGTGTTGTGTTTATTTATTATGTTTATATTAAAACACACACTCATGCATTTCTATATTTATTTTCTTATATTTGATGTTATATCTAAATGTATTTATTATATAAACAAAATATATGTTCATTAAATAAATACATACATGTGTTTGTATTTATATGTATATATACAAATATATTATGTAAAGATAAAGTTTTATTTTGGATTAATCACAATTAATTGGTTGACAGCACTAATTTAAATATATATTTAAATATATTTTATATATTTAAACATATTTCATATGCTTTAAAAAAATATTTGAAAAATGCTTTAAAAGTCAAATATGATGAGCCTAATTTATGAAACATAATACTTGTAATTTTTTTTTTTTTAATTTAAATTCAATAAAATATTTTTTACTTGGCATAAATTTCATTTTACTTTAAATAAATATTTAACTATAACATGCTTTAATAAGTTGATTTGGTACCGTACGCATTCCTGTAAGCACTAAAACAAATATGATGAGCATTTTGTATGTGACAACAACAACAAAGAAAGTTAAATAAAATATTTCACTTTAGAGACAATAAAATCCTTTAATATGTATTTTAATAAAACAGAGCACTCATAACATATTTTATACTCTTTATTAAGTTTAGTTACAAACACAGTTTTTTACGTTAAGTCCTAGGATAACTTTTGCAAGAACAGTTTTTTAAATTTGTTCGGCATGTATAAGGCCCAAAGTTTATCTGTAATGCAGTTGTGTATGGATGTGTTACTATGGCACCTTCCGTCCTCTGTGACATGACAGACAGAGCGGCACTGTATGATATGTAAACGCACTGGTTGTGCAGTAGGACATTTGCATGAATATCGCACACACTCTCAGCGCTCACAGGCCTCGCTGCGATTCAGCTAAACCATAACAATCAGACGTTTGCCTATCAAATGAGTGTGCCAGGATATTTCAGACTGACCTCATTTTATTGAGGTCATGAGTGACAGAGAAATCACTTATACTGGGAACCATTTACGTGGTATGTTTTACTTCTGGTAATGTTACTGTTATACAGTATAGACTTATAGGCTTCAATCAATGTAGGGTGAGCTTAAATCTCCTTTTCCCGGACGTTTTCTGGCTTTAATTGGATAAAATTTGGGCTTTTATCGACAGTCCCTCTGCAGTCCTCATACATTATTTGTATGTGTATTTGCATTTGACTGTTCTCTGTAGGTCATGCTGTCCTGCATGCCATGATTGGTCGAATTTAAACAATGCCTGCATGCTATGCTCATTACTTTCAGTAAGTATAAAAACAATAGGAAAACCAGAACAACAATTTAAGTCAGGACATTGTTTATGAAAAAGAGGACGTAATCACAGGTGTGTGTGTATATCAGCTATTTTACACTTCAGGCAGGATTTAACCTTCAGCCATAGCTATCTGTTTTACAGTGACAGGTCATAGTGTAGTTATAAACAATTAAACAATTTTAATAGCACAATTATGATAGCTTTTTTTTTTTTTAAGAATGAATCTTTATGGATTCTGGATTTACATATTCCAATTTTGCTTTTATTTTTGTTTCCGCCACAAAATACCAAATAAAAAGATATATATTTTTTTCTTTTAATCTCGGAATTTGAAATTTTCTGCTCAGAATTTATGCCTGACAAATTCAGTATTTTCTTTCTTAATAATTCAAGTGATACTCATAATTATTATTATCATTTTTTTTTTCAAAATTGCTCATTCCTAGCTCACAATTCAGACTTTCCTTCTCTGAATTCTGAATTTATATTTTACAATTTTTGTTTTATTTATTTTTTTAGCAATTGCAATTTTATGTCTCACAAAATTATACATTTATTTCTGACAATTCAAAACAATTGTCGGAACTAAAATTTAAAAATTATGATTTCTACCTCACAAGACTTTTCTAAGAATTATGAATTTATTTCTCACAATTCAAACCTTTCTTTTTTCTACCTCAAAGTTCAGACTTTATCTCAGAATTATTAGTTTCTTTCAATGCAAACTTTAATTATGAATTTATATCTCACAATTCATAGTTTTCCCTTCTTAATTTATTTCAGAATTGCAAAAAAAAAAACTTTATTAATATAAAAAGGCACAGTTACCTATTTTATCCCTTGTTGGAAACAAGCTCTGGTACGAAATAAAGCTTTTTCCCCCGCTGCAAAGAGTCTTTTGTGCAATAAAAAGGTTCTGTGGATGTCTTTATGGAACCACTGATGCAAAAAAACTTTATTTTTCAGCAAATGGAGCAGAAATCTGTGCTTATGCTTTCTAATTTAAATAATGCTAGCTTTAAATTAATTCATGGAGCAAGGTGTTTGTCATACGCCTGCTGTCATGACGACTATAGCTGTGTGTGTGTGTCTCCGGGGGTGTGCATCCCGTCCTAAATATACACACAGTCTGCCTCTGTGCCCAGCCGGGTGTGTCTGGAAAAAGGGGGCGTGTGCTCAACCCAGTCTGACTTGTTCATAAAAGAAGCTTTTGAGCTTTAGAGAAAACGAGAATGAAAGTAAGAGAGGGCAACAGGCAGAAGACAAGAGAGATCCTTTCTGCTTCCTCATTCCTAAATATTGATCATTTACCAGAAACTAAAACTCTTGTTTTGTAAAGAACCTTGGTTGATGGCTCATTGTAATGAGGTCGAGAGAGAAACAGTGACAGTGTTTTGACAGTTGACTGGTGGGTTTTGGAGTTCTCCTACTGTACAGTAATACTAGCTCATGATGAACATGTCCAGGTCATATTTCAACTCATTAAGAACTTATATTTTGACTAAAGAAAATAAAGCCTATTTTAGACAAAAACAAAACGAAAAATAAAATAATTTTAATGACATAAGCAACTTAATTTTCTAAATGTCATTATTGTAATGCAACTGGATATATTTTTTAAATAAACAAACTAACAAGTAAACAAACATATTAAATAATATTTTTAATAATATTTTTTGCATTGCAGTATTGACAGCAAAATATTTGATTGATGTTTTGAAAAATAACTTTTCATAATATAATAATATAATGACTAATTCAGATTTTTCCAAAAATTCAACCAAATTTGTATTATCATAATGCAAAAAGTAAAATAAAATTCTTATTACTGCCAAGCAGGTGGATGTTTTCTTTTTGAATTATTTCTTATGATTATAATAAGATTCTCAGTAATACTTTTGTTCAAGATGATTTGAGATTCATGGGAATGTAAATTAATAAAAATCATCAAAATTAATAAATAAATAATACAAAGTAAAAAATACCATTTATTTGCATAATTTATTAAAAAAGTGTTTTACGACAGTAATAAGAATAAAACATTTTGCATTGATAAAAAAAATAACATTAAGTCACAATCAAAATATTTTAATAAACCTAATTTTACTTACGCAATTCTTAATTTATATGTGTTTAGAGGCTGGAATGAAATATGACCAGGGTATGGTCTTTATATGCTTTATGCAATTCAACCATGTGTTTATTTGTGTGTGCATTAATGCACCTGATTCTTACATCACAGAAACAACATGTTTTTGTGTTCTGCACTCTGGCAATGAGCCATGGGATGGTACATAGGCCTGCCAAGGGAACACAAATGAACACATGCAGACTCAAACCTGATGCTCTTGCAAAGTTTCGCATTTTTGTTTGCTCATGTACACTGAGCCATGCCTTTGAATCTGTGGTTTTATTGTGTAGTGTCAGCTTAAACCTCACTTTCCATCAGCCTTCTGCAAACCAGTCCATGCTAAAAAAAAAAGAAAAGAAAAATCAACAGAGTCATGCCTGCAAAGAGGCCTTGCAAATTTGGTGGCAAGCTTCAAACCCCACACACTTATCACATAATCACAGATAAATGAGTGAAAGACTTAAGACTGACTGGCTTAGGACTGCATTATGAGGGATGGACTCTTGTAAACACTAATGTAATACCTTAAATATAGTCTTCTTTCTATGGAAGCTTGTTTCCCTGTGTAACGGAGACTCAGTAGGCGGTAGATCCATTTGCACACCGTTTTATTTATCACAAAAGAGTGGTCGTACAGGCAATGGTCAAACAGGAGCAAACGGGC
>JAUMHG010000079.1:2319765-2333864 GCA_032359395.1 Enteromius anoplus
TTTAACTTAATTTAATTTAATTTAATTTAATTTGTATGTCTGTTATTTTTCATTTTCATTTTCATAATTTTTTCACTTACTGGGAGCACGACTTCAGCAGCATTTGAGTTCATATTGAGATCTCCAGATTTGATGTCAGTCTTTGGTATGAAAGCCCAGTTTCAGACACGTTTGAGATATTTTCTAAATCGCTGGGATCTTTTTCTCAAGTTAAAAATAAGAAGCCAACACCTTTATGTACTCTCATTGTTATGTATCTAGGAGATACAAATGAGATATTGGTGATCATCTTTGGTGGATCTCCAGAGCGTGAGTTTAATTGCTAGTGTTAGATTATCACAACAATTAATTATCAAAGACTCAGAACGGCTGGAGCTGGAGTTGGTCCCGTGTAATGTTTCGATCTCTCGCTGTGAGCTGTCGACAAGCTGCGAAGCGTTTGGAGTAAATGTCAGACATGAATAACACATGCCCTCAGCTCGGCTTTCACAAAGACGCCGCAGCCCAAATAGTTAGAACTCTCTCCATCCAGCAGGAAGAGGAGGAGTGTGAAGATGACTTGCTGGAGAGATGGAGAGAGAGATACGGGGAGGATGTGCTGGAGGAGGGGTGTGAAAGAATGTACCTCTGATATGTGATCCCGTAAAGCAGCTGATAAGAACATGTGCTCATTTAGAGGTAATGATTAGCTCTGGTCACTTAACCCCAGAGATCCACTAAGAGCGATGACCCTCTCCCGATGTCTCTAGCTCTCAATTCAGTTTCAGTTTAATGTTCTTCACTGGCATAACAAAATGTGACAGCTTTGCTTAGCTGTTTGTATCAGTGCAAGTAGGACTGCACAAGTAATCGATTTTCTAATCGCAATTATGTAATAGTGACATTTAATTGTTAAAAGTTAAAAGGCTTAATACTATAGAAAAGCAATAAAGGTTTTCAGTTCGAGTTTTTGGTTTGCCTTAAGTGCAATAATTTATGTAATTAATTGTTTATGTAATTTATGTAATAAAAATATATATTTTGTACCTTAAAGTGAAGGTCAAATAATACCATATATAGTACAGTATACACTTCAGTTTGGGGTCTGTAAGGTTTTATTTTTGAAACAAAAATAGTTTCATTTACCAAGGATGCATTAAATTGTTTTTAAAAAATTCTGTAAAAAAATTTAATAGATATATAAAGCTGTTCTTTTGTACTTTTTTCTATTTAAAGGATCCTAAAAAATTATTTACAAGTATATTACAATGATTTCTAAAGGATCATGTGACACTGAAGAATTAAAAATTAAACTTTGATCACAGGTATGAAATACATTTTTACATTTAATTTTAAATATTGCAATAAAAAACAGTTATTTTAAATTGAAATGCTGTTTCACAATATTACTGTTCTAGATCCAAAAATCCAAAAATATATATTCATATTTGTCCTATTTTTAAATGTAATTGTGTTAAATTATTATTAAATATTACATTTATTCAATATTAGATAATATATCGGCTATATATTAGCTAATATAATTAGATCAGCTGCTGTGATTCATTCATATTTCCAGAATCAAAGCCATTATGACAACCCGCGAAAACATTTAGTCACCATGGCAACATACATTCCATCCATATGTAACTATTTTAAACATGACTTTGTTATCAGCATTCTTATGGCGAGCCATAACTAGACCGCAAAAGAACATCGTAAACGTAGTACATAGTCTCAAAGAGAGAATCTTCTGCTCTTTAACCTTGAGCTAGACTTAATACGTCCATTAAAAGCCTTTTAAACCTTAACAGAGCCATATACTGCAGTCGTCAAGTGTTTGCCTAAGCAAGACGGCTGATGTTTTTCCTGGCGAAAGGACTCTAGAGGTCAGACGAGATGTCAAACTTGCTCAGATTCGCCATCAAAACTCTCCTGAGCCTAAAAGAGCGGCTAAAATGTAGATACTAGTCGATCCGTTAACAAGCTGAAGCAAACCAGTGTTTTGTAGAGCACGTAGCGCTGAGCTGATTTATAGGACTGCTGTAAAACAAACAGCGATATGATATTGAAGCCATAGATGGCGGAGGAAGGTTTACATGTGTTACACGGTTTGACCTTTGACCTCGAATAAAAGAGGCAGGTGAAACACGATTGCCAGCCTGTGAGGACATATCCCGTTTGTAAGTCCATCGGTTTGGAGCATTACTCCTGGAAGCCTACAGATTTGTCAAAGCATGGAGATGTTTAACGCATATTTGTAGACAGGACGTTGAATTTGAATTCATTTCTTTGAAAGGTAGGAGTGAGAATTCTTAGTTTAAGGACTTTTTTATAATAATCTTGTTTTGTTGCTAACTTTTTTTGATGTTTCATGTTCATAATGCAAATGCGAACTGGTGTTTTATCAGCTTTCTGTTCACGTACATGAAACGTCTCGCTTAAGACCGTCCAAAATGTGGCACTATCCAGGTTAGTTTGAGTTTTGTCTGAACATTAAACTTGAGTATTTATATCCGTTGCCTAAATAAGTCTCAAAAAATTACTTTACGTATGAGGAACACAGATAGTGTCTTTCCTCATGAACAGTCTGAAATTCTTAAGTCTCATATGTCCATGTTTGTGTCCCTTTTTTTTTTTCAGAGCAACGAAAGAAGTACTCAAACTCGAACGTCATCATGCAAGAGACATCACAATACCATGTACAGGTGAGTGAGATGCTAAACCCTTGATTCTTTTAATTCTGTTTCTTCCTTCTGAGCTTGTTGATTAGCAAACCTCGCCACCGAGAGTTTGGTTTAATATTTAACGGGATTTAACTGAGAACTTGATACCATAATAAAGTCAGGTCACTTGATCACCGCAGAGATTTGCCAGGGCAGAGTTAACCTCCATCTGAGCAGATAACACAATTTGCGCTCTGAAATCTGCGCTACTCTTTGGCAGAAATGCAATGGCGCATTTTTAGCCATGATTAGCCATGAACGAGTACGTCATCGTTGCGCTAATAAAACGACACTTTGATCCAGACCTGACTCTAGACGTTCTGTTGAACTTTGTCCTGATCTGGACACATTACTTTCCTTGGTCAGTTTTTCCTCACTTTCACCCTTCACTTGCTGGAAAGACTATATTGTGTCTCTTATCTCTTTTTCTCGCTCTCAAACACACATAAAGTTGATACGCCCACACCGGCCAAAGTCATATCAGGTCTTAAATGCTTATGCACTCTTGTGATATCAGAGGCATCATGCCACAGTAATCTGAGTTTAGGCACATAAGAATTTCTTTATTGCCCAGATTGACTTTTTTAAAAACTTTTTTGGTTATGTAATTATTGTGAATATTATTGAGAGAATTGGCCGAAGGAGCTAAAAGATCTGTAGAAGGTTTGGGGTTGCTTTAAGGGTAGTTCTAGGCTGTAGCTAGGGTGTTACGTTATTTCAGTGCACTGTTGGTGTACTATGGTGTCTTAGTGATTTTAATACAATTCTAGGTGGTTGCTAGGGTGTTTGAGTTGTTGCTAGGGGGTTTAAGTGGTTCTAAGACAACTCTAGGTGGTTACTATTGCGTTTGATTTGTTGCTAGGGGGTTTAAGGGGTTCAAAGACAATTTAAGGTGGTTGCTAGGGTGTTTGAGTTGTTGCTAGGGGGTTTAAGGGGTTCTAAGACAATTTTAGGTGGTTGTTAGGGTGTTTAAGTTGTTACTAGGGGGTTTAAGTGGTTCTAAGACAACTCTAGGTGGTTTCTATTGCGTTTGATTTGTTGCTAGGGGGTTCAAGTGGTTCTAAGACAATTTTAGTTGGTTGCTAGGGTGTTTGAGTTGTTGCTAGGGGGTTTAAGTGGTTCTAAGACAACTCTAGGCGGTTGCTATTGCGTTTGATTCGTTGCTAGGGGGTTCAGGTGGTTCTAGGTGGTTGCTAGGGTGTTTGGGTGGTTTCTAGGTTATTTAAGTAGTTTTAGGACAATTCTTGGTTCTTGCTATGTCATTTGAGTTGTTGCTAGGGTGTTTACGTGGATTTAGGGTAGTTCTACAGTAGGTGGTTCCTACAGTACAATTATAGGTGGTTGCTAGTATGTTAAATTGCTAGGTGGTTTGGGCGGTGTTAGGAAAATTTGATGTTGTTTGAGTGGTTCCTACGAGGGTTAAGTGATTTTAAGGTAATTATAGGTGGTTGTTAGGGGTTTTGGGTGGTAATACGGCAAATTCTGAGTTATTGCTAGGGTATTTGAGTGGCTTATGGCAGTTTCCAAGGTTTTAGAATTGTTTTAAGGCATTCCAAGGTGGTTTCTATGGTACCTTATAGGTTTGATGGCAAATATAAATGGTTACTAGGGTATGTGAGTGATTTTAGTGCAATTGTTTGGGCTTGCTAGGGTGTGTGGGTGGATTTAGGGCATTTCTATGTGGTTTATATGGGATTTGAGTGGTTTTAGGGCAATTCCATGGGGTTGCTAGAGGGTTTGGGTGGTTTTAGGGCATTGCTATGTGGTTTCTATGGTGTTTAAGTGGTTTTTAGGGGGATTTCCTAGTGGCTAGCAGGGTACTTATTAATATGAGTGGTTTTAGAGCAATTTAATTAGGTTGCTAGGTGGTTTGAGCAGTTTTAGGGCATTTCCATAGGGTGTCTGTGGTGTTTGAATGGTTTAATGCCAAATCTGAGTGGCTAGTAGGGTACATGAGTGGTTTTAGGGCAATTACATAGAGGTGGTATTGTGTTTGAGTGGTTTTAGGGCAATATTAAGTGGTTGCTCTGGGGTTTAGGTGGTTTTAGAGAATTGAATACTGGTGTGCTTTGAAGTCAGTTGCTTCAAATCAACAATCTGAAGAGACTTGTTCAGCTCTTGTTGAGTTTAAACAGTTTCATGGAAACCACTGACCTGGTGTACTCTTTTGTAGATAGCTGTAATAGTCTTGACAACTATCTCAAACTTTAACTTTCTTTTGTGTGGTTGAAAGTTGGTTGGACTACATCCTGTTGAAGTCTTCCGGGTAGAGTCTGATCAAGTCGTGAAAGACGTGTTTGTGTTGGATTGTCCGGTTAATCCACTGCAGCCATGCTGAGATCTCCTTCCCTTATATAACTGGTGACAAGACTTAATCTGCTTATGAATCATGCATGATGCTTTGAATAATTTGTTCTCTTTGATGGGATCACTGTTTGTCACATAGTATTGTGACACGTAACGCACACACACACACACACACACACACACACACACACACACACACACACACACACAGGTGTGGTTAAAGTCCTGAAGTAGATATAAAAATATTACAAGGAGGTGTGTGCTAACATTACTCACTTAATTCCTTTAAGAGCAACACCCAATGGCATTCAGAAAGAGAACATATGTACTGTAGGTTTGTTTTAGACCATTGGGATGTTCACCTGATTATCCACTATTGAAAATCATCAGTACGATTTCTAATATTATAGCCTTTTCTCCTAAAATTCAATGCAATGAAATGGAGAGTAACTTAAATCTGTTTATTTTTGGTAAACTGCATAGGAAAACCCCCCCACATGAATCCAATGAATTTACAAACTCAATCCAAACCATGATTCAAACCTGATTCATTATATGAATTTGCATGCATGCAACGCTCTTGCAATGACCTTCCACTCCCATCTGTCTGCTTGCAGCATCTCTCTACATTCGTCATGGATAAATCAGAGTCCATTGCTACAATAGATGACGCGATTAAAAAGCTGAAGCTGCTGGACTCCAAAGACAAAATCTGGACACAGGAAATGCTGCTGCAGGTGACGGACAAATCCATCAAACTCCTGGACTGCGAGACCAAGGTGAGCAGCATCGTTTCTTATGTGTGCACAAGTAAAGTTGACTTTGTAAAGTCAATATAAAATCAAAAATGAGACTATTTGCTTTCTTAATCCATGTTTCTTGTCTTATTGTGAGTCATTCGGTGTTGCATTGCAATGAATATATTCTTTGTAGTCTTTCATCATAATGTACTGCCCTTTCCCACTGACATCATCTAGGCCGTGTCGTTTCAGTAAATTCTGCCCCATTTTTCCCCATTGAAAATCCTGTATGGTACTGGGTTTGGACATTTTTACTAATTTAAAACCAATTTGAGTCTTAAATATCCAGGAAAACCTAACAGCACACTTGAGATCATGGAAATGATAACCAATTGAAGACATTAGCATGCTCCACACCTGTTCATCAAACAAAGCCTATTCTAACCCTAAGACCTAGTGTAATCTGATCTGTTCTGGAATAACTGGATAGGGAGCGTTTCATCTGTGTGAATCGATGTGACTGTGCCATCATTATTCTGGTAATATGCGACCATAAATGCCATCTTTACTAGATCTTTGACCTCCTTAATGATTGCAATCATTGTTTTCAGGATCGAAGGTCATGAGTGTCTTTTGTGTTTTCATAAAATACTTAAAGAAATTAATTTAAATTAATTTAATTTTGATGTACAATTGACATTTTAATTAAAATAAAATAAAACAAAAATAAAATATTATTAAATTAAATAAAACTAAATAAAACACACATTTTTGTACTTTGTGGTTAAAGATTACATTAGATTTTACATTTCATTATGCATTTAATATAAAATTACCATTTTCTTAAATTGCATTTCATCTTGATATTTTTGTTAATGACATTTTTTATTAAGCATTTTAGGGTTAGGTGATATGAAGTTGTAATTCTCCATTCTTGCTCTCAGGAAGAGCTTGAAAACTTTCCTCTGGCCACAGTCCATCATTGTCAGACGTTGTTGAACCAGACCAGATATCACTCCATCCTTCTGCTCATCTGTCAGGACAATGAACAACACAAACCAGACATTCACTTCTTCTACTGCGACGAAGTGGAGGTGAGACTCACACACACAAACACACAAGTCGTGTGATTTTAAGCATTTTTCTGAGAAGTAAACAAAAGTAGACTAAAAGTATAGTTTACTAGCCTGGCTTCCGCGACTTTAAAGCTCATAGGAGCTTAGTTTGGCCAAGCTATCTTACTACCCGCCTTCTGGGAGGCGGGCTTAACCTGCGTCCATCAGATGCCTCTGTATACTACTGGACGAATCTTCAACCAATCAGACCACTCCGGGGAGCTCGTTTCTCATCGGTTCCCATTTTTTTGGGAACAGAAATGCTCTAAAACGGCAGCTTTGCCAGACTAACTTTGCTCGCGAAATAAAATGTAGCGTCACAGGACGTATGGGCGGGCCCAGGCTAATACTTTACTATATTTTAGTTTAAAAGAAGTACACTTATTTTTCGAGAGGGATGTACAGACACAGTGATCAAACCTATGTGAATTTCATCTCTAAAATCTCCCAGAAATACTGCACCTGAACGGTTAATAACAAAGGACCTTTAAACTCTTGCAGTAATGCTTTCAACTGTATCTGTGTGTGTGTGTGTGTGTTTTAGGCTGAGCTGGTGCACGCTGACATTGATAGCGCTCTGGGAGACAACACGCGCGGCAAGAAGATGCGACCGCAGACGCTAAAGTGAGTCCCAGCTCTCACAGACGCAAACACACACTGCTGGAGTGGTTTTTAAATAACTTATAGCCAGAATGACCAAGTTTCACAGCACGTCTACACACTGAACAGACTGTACGTCTACTGATGTCCTGAAGAGACGTAACCGGTTCTTAGGATGTTTAGCCCGAAAAGCCTACTGTGTCATATCTGATACACACAATTCTAAGGCATCTAAATGATCAATATGACTAAAACCATACTGACAAACCTGTTTTACACAAACACTACATGACTTCTTTCATTTGATTGATATTTGATGTTTTTTTAGCTAGTAAAATTCAGTGTAAATTGTAAAAAGAAATTGTACATAAGACCAATTTTTTTTAGTACTGAATGAATTGTTTATAATCAACATTGTCCGCATTCTTCACCAGCTGAGCTTGTCATATTGCATTAAGGGTTACTTATAAACTTTATGTATATTTAAAGTTGCTAACTACATTTTAGACTGTCTTAAAATACTTAAGTGCACTTTAAATAATTTGCATTTAATGGGCAATATTACACAATCCTCATAAAAAGTGTCATAAACATGCATTTTAGGCTTATTAATAAGAAATATGCATTGTGCACAAGTAATACTCCAAATAAGGTTTAATTAAAATGTTTATATCTGTCAGTAAATATGTTATTAGATTTGAACGATACTAAGTATGAAATAAATATATTTTAAATATAATACTTTTTTACTAGGGTGTCAACTAGGTTTTTAAGGACATGTATTTTCTCTCTCCTCTCCACCAGGTTGAACCAAGAAAAGATGAAACACCAACGGGAGAGCATCATCCCGGCCTCGGAGCCTAGAAGTCCTGGCCCTGGGGTCAAAGGTCGCGTAGCAGCTACAGACATGAAAGGTGCCAGACTCTCAGCTTCACAATGCCTTTATGCTTACGTTTACAGTAAATGCATGGATCCTAAATGCTCTGCATGCTTGTCTCAGATGAGCTGTCAATGCAGGACCCCGAGTCCAATATGAAACTGGCCCAGCGGATCGAAAAGGACGTGGTGAGTGCCTGCGCAACACTGGATATCTGCACACACACAAACGTAAAACACACTCAACCATTGAGTGTATCAGATTCGTGGTTACATCAGAGCAGACGTAACGGTTTAACCTTGTGCGTAACGCCGTGTGTTTTGACTCTGTGTGTGTCATTCAGCAAATCCTGAACTGCTCTCTAGACGACATTGAGATCTTCGTTGCACGTCTTCATAAAGCGGCAGAGGCTTTCGCGCAACTCAACCAGCGCAACAGAAGCAAGAAAAACAAAAAGAGAGGACCGGCAGGTACAAACGCATTTCATTTTAACGCTGCATTCATTTATTTCAATTCAATTCAATTCAATTTCAATTCAATAAAGCCCTTATTAGCTTGTTAACTTAAGCTCAGGAAAACAGCATGTGTAAATGCAATGTTATGCCTTATTTTATGCTAAACAGTACAAATAGATTTCCATATTTATGTACTACATTTGGTAGCCTATTCTAAATTTGTATAGGTGAAGTCTGATAAATAAAAAAGCAACTGATTTTTACTTTAATTGCGCAAAAGTAGTGCTGAAGTCAAACTAAAGAGGTTCTGTATATCTGATTGTACTAAAATGGAAGTATTGCAAGTGTACTTGAAGTACACTTTAAATAACGATATTATTCAAAGATCATATAATCCTCATCAGTATTGACATTAAAACACATTTAAGGCTTATTAAGAAATGTGCATTGTGCTCAAGTAGTACTCCATATAAAGTTTAATTACAATGTCAGTAAATATCTTAATAGATTAGAAATGAATGTATGTTAATAAATGTTGGTTTTGGTGCATTGCTGAACAAACATGATTATCGTGTGTGTGTGTTTTAGAGGGAATGCTAACTCTACGAGCTAAACCTCCATCAGAAGGCGAGTTTATCGACTGTCTTCAGAAGCTGAAACTCTCTTTCAATCTGCTGGTGGGTTTCGCTTGTCTCTCATTGTGCCTACACTGAGCAAAAAATTATTTTAAGATTTTAATTCTTTGGTTTTATTTAAAATATCATTTGGAACATGTGTACTCATATTCAAACATAACAAAGTTTTTAGTTTACGTGACGATTTATGTAAGCATTGTTTTATGAGTTAAATGCGTTCATAATGTGTGTTGACGGTCTGTGTGCGCCCTCTACAGGCCAAACTGAAGAAACACATCCAGAACCCCACTGCTGCAGAGCTCGTGCACTTCCTGTTCGGACCTCTGGAGATGGTGAGGAACACACCATGAACTTCTGTTGGTTTTACTATAGAAACTGATGCTTAGAATTACATCAGACTAATTCAATGGAAACGTTATAACTAAAACGCAACCTTTTAGATTAAGTAAAAAATAAAGGTAATTAAAAATGCAAAAAAAAAAAAAAGTTATTGCTTAAAAAACTAAAACGCAACTTTTTGAATTTAATTTAAAAAAAAGATGATTAAACTTGCAAATGAAAATAAATAAATAAATGCTACTGGTAAAAGACAACTATTTTGATTCAATAAAAAAAGAATTACAAATGCAAATAAAATATAAATAATTAAATGTTAATGATATCACTTAAAGATATATTTTGGATTTAACAAAATAAATAAATAAAAGATAATAAAAATTCTATTGAAATATAAATAAATGCTAGTGTTATTGCTAAATTACATTTTGGATTTAATAATAAAAAAAATAATTAGAAATGCAAATAAAAATCTGAATAAATAAATACTAATTTTACCATTGAAAGACATTTTTTTATTTTATAATAATAATAGTAATAAAAATACAAATATTAATTAACAACCCTAGAAGATAAATAATCCCAAATAAATTAATAAATAATCCTAAATAAATAAGATCCTTTTGAAGACACCTCAAATTGGCCGATTTATCTTAAGTTCTGGCTGAGCTATGTAATTATATAAGTAATTAGTATATTATATATTTTGTCTTTATATTTATCCTTTTGCAGAAATTGATTAGAAATTACTACGGACCAACCCAAAACCTTAATGCTAATGCTACCACAAAGAAAAAAAAAAACATTAAAATGACAAAAACATATAAAAATAATATACATAACTCTAAATAAATTATCTTAAATTAATCAACAGTAAATAAATTAAAAAATTATGTAACTTTTTTACCTTTAAGAGAAACCCAAAATAAATTTCTTTATATTATAGTAGTTGCCTAATATATAGTACCACAGTATTATTAAAAGATCTTCACATCTGGTCATAAGGTGAACACTTGTACACAGCTCTCGATTACAAAACCACTTCTATGTGTGCATTCAGATGCTGCAGAGCTGTGGCGGTCCCGAGCTGCCGCGGGCGGTCATCTCTCCTCACCTGTGCCGGGACACCGTGGACTTCCTGAGAGGACACCTGACTCCCAAAGAGATGACCATCTTTGAGCTGCTGGGAGACGGCTGGACGCGGCCCAGGTGATGATTCAGCCGCTGTGGATGTGTTACAGGAGTGTGTGTCAGTGGTAAACAGATACAGCCAGTGTTTAATCAGTATCAGATGATGGTCGTTATATAAACAAGATTACTTAGGTGTTACGCTGCTGTGAATTGAGCAAATGATGTAAAGTTTTTCATTTTAGTCTCTCTAGATTACCATTATTCAAATTTATGAAAAATGATGAATTTTGCGAAATTATGCTAAATATTTTAATTTTAGCACTTTTGACTAGTGACCAACTGACATGTGCAAAAATTGATTATTATTATTATTAATATATATATATTAATATTAAATATTACATGATATATGTTATCTCTTTAGAATAACATTTAAATAATTGTAAAATATTAAAATAAAGTCAAGTCATGTGAATTTGTTTTAATTTTAGCTGTTTTAACTAGTGACCAGCTGACACAAGTTTATTTATGGCTTAAATTATTCTTATTATCATCATCATTATTATTTTTATTATTAAATATTACAAGACATATTTTGCCATCTCTATAGAATAAATCATTTTAATATATATATATATATATATATATTATATTTATATATATAATAAAATATCTTCTCTCTAGATTAGTCATGGAGCATTGAAAAATCCATTAATATGTATGTGTTATTATGAATTAAATAAATATTGTGCAATATTTTGGATTTTACTAGTGATCAACTGATATCAGTTTTTGTAATGTCTGACAACAACAATAATAATAATAATAATTATTATTATTATTGGGTATATTTAATGTTATCTCTTTAAAATATATAAATTAAAATAAATAAATAAATAAATGTGCAATATTCTCTCTAGATTAGCATCAGGCATTGAAAAAATAAATTAGTTTGTATGTTTTATTTTGGATGCTTAAAAAAAAAGAGGTAAATTATTTTAGCAGTGTTGACTAGTAATCAACTGGTTTTTAATGGCTGATATAATTTTTATTGCATGAAATAATATGAAATATATTCAATGGTGTAAATAATAAAGAAAGGAAGTGTTAAAATGAAAATGGCCTGTTTAGACTAGCAGAAAGTATGTTGTCTGATTGTGTATCTTAGAGCTGATTGGCCGAGAGATCAGTGCGCTCCTCTGTACGTCCCAAAGTTCCGGAACGGCTGGGAGCCGCCGCTGGAGCTGTTGCGCTCGTCGCTGTGGGAGACAGAGACCGCCGGAGCGCCGGTGCAGACCGAATACAGACCCAAAGAGGTGAGGGCCAATAAACACACCATCCCGATCTCATCTGTGTGAACATCTCTTCTCTCTATTAAATCCATATCATCTTTCCCTCTGTTCCTTCTCAGTTCTATGGATCACAGTCATCGCTCTCTTCAAACGGGTGAGTCTCACAAACTTTGATTTGATCTGTAGTAAACTTCTTGTGTTCAATTCATGTTGTGGACATGCTGGTGGATAGTGGCCATTATTTTGAAGCTCCATCAATTGTATATATCCGTCGTGAAACTAACCTATATGAAGAGACTTTTGCTCCATATGAAGTTCAGCTTTTTTTCCAGGTCTTTCTCAACGCCTCCTGTTTCTCGCAAGTATGCGAAGATCCGCTACCACTTTGTGGCACGTAACCCAAACGAGCTGTCGGTGCTTCAGGACGAAATTCTGGAGGTATGACGACTGTGAAAAATCACTTTTAACATCTCAGGTGCTTCTCAAAGGCAGCAGTGGGATTAATTTGAGCTCTAATGGGGTTCCACTCAAGTTTCCTGCTTCAGATGATTCTTCTGAGAAAACCTCTCAAATCAGCCTTAAATTATGCCAACAAAGTCACTTGTACTTACTTGTACAAATATATACATAATAAATATAAGCAGTACACACACATACAGTATATTATTTAAACAAGACCTTTCATTTTGGATGCGATTGTTTGACTGCTCTAGAGTGAACTCTAATATTTCTCATCAAATTCCCCAAAGATGAGCTGATCTGAGCTGCAGTGCTAAACACTAGCAAAGTGCTTGGTGCAATCAAGTTGTGTTGTGTGTCTGAAGGTGTTGGAGGATGATAAGCAGTGGTGGAAACTGAGGAACCGAAGCGGACAGGCGGGATACGTGCCCTATAATATCCTGGACGTGGTGAAACTGGAGGACCCTCAGACTATGATCGATCCACCATACAGTCAAGGAATACCTTACAGTCCGGTAAACACCTTAACACAGTAAAACAGAAAAACAAGACAATTTTGAGCACTACAAATACTAACGAACGAATTATTGTTTTTGTCTCTCACGCAGACATTCCGAGGACAGTCGCCCTCCGGCTCACTGGGCAGTGACAAAGGCACTGAGTTTGATACAAATATACCAGATATATAAGATGAGAACCTGTCAGGCAGTACATCTGAAAGTGTGTGTTTGATGTGTTTGTCCTTCTCTGTCCTCAGGTCACACTCAACAGATGGATAAAGTGAACGATGAGCTGCTCATGTTGATCAGCGGAAACAAGCTCCAGCAGCCCACGAGGAACTTCAAGGTGGTGCGTCAGTCTACCGTCCCGCTGGCCTTCGACTCCAGCCCAGCCGAGGTCACCACCTGGCTCAACGCCAAGGGCTTCTCCAAACCGTGAGTCAGAGAAAATGTTTTACAGAGAACTCCTGAAGTCTTCTGAACTGTGTAATTAAATAAAAGTATCATTTTTTATTATTATTTAATTAATTAAGAAAACTCAATCCTAAACTATAAAAATTAGTGGTGGGTCGTTTTATCGGCTCTTATCGCGCGATAAAAAAAATTCGCTGTTAATCTATTTCCAAAGTTGGGTTAAAGTCCATACTACAAGCTATGGTGACTTTCACCTTTAGCGCGGATGTAAAGCCGAATTACACAGTAGCCTTATTCGGACGGGACTAGTTTTCTAAACTACTGTACGTGTGAGCATCGATCCTTATCACCTGTCGTCCGTGATCTTCATATACCGTTTGGAATATGTTGGTATTAGCTGCACGAAACCGGCGCGTCACAGACTTCCGCGTCACGTGCGCGATCTGTTTGTCCTGACGCGGCTGCGGATAAATGCACTTTCATTTTCTAATGCTTTTATACAAAACTGATGAACACACCGTCAGTTATGTTTT
>JAUMHG010000079.1:2334780-2363616 GCA_032359395.1 Enteromius anoplus
CAAAATTATATATATATATATATAAATAAAAAATAATTATATATATATATTTATATATATTCATTAATGCTAAACTGAATCCATTAAATTAATGCATTAATCCTGAAATGATTTTTTTCTGAGAGCTCATTGAACCTTCTAAACTTTTAAAGATTTGTTGAAATGTATAAAAAGAAAAATGTATAAAATATATAAAATGAATAAAAATGTACAAAAAGTAACATAAATGTTGAGTAGTAAGTAGTAAGAGTATGTGTTTCAGGACGGTGGAGCGTCTGGGCATCCTGACCGGCGCTCAGCTCTTCTCTCTGAATAAAGATCACCTGAAGACCGTGTGTGGAGATGAGGGATCTCGCGTCTACAGCCAGATCACGGTGCAGAAATCACAACTAGAGGTCAGTGCCACTTCACACAGAATGCCTCTGCACAGAACTCTTCTCATGTGTCTTTTCTCTCTCTTCATCAGAAGAGTCGAGGAGACTCAGAACTGCAGGAGATCCTATCTAAACAACAAGAGAAAATTTCATCTGCCCCCTAAACCCGCCCATACAGGCTGTCGATCAAACAGTCACCTGGCAACAGTAAACCATCAACCCAACCCACCAGTCAAGTTCTGCCACACGTCGACCAAACGTCTAATCCAAGATATTTTTTAATTGTATATTTATTGTTGGTGCTTTTTATTTTTAGTATATGTACGGACCTTATTGTAATTTATCCACATACGTTATCTCATTCATGCTGGACAATGCTTAATAATCTTTATTGCATGAAAACAATGTATGGGTGAACCTCAGGAAACATGTACGGGTCACGCTTCGAAAATGAAAGATTATGAACGATAAAAAAATTAAAGAGTATGTCATTGTAACAACATTTTCTCTGAGTAGACTTTTTTTTTCTTCAAACAGTTTTTATGTAATTCAATGATTAAAATGAATACAGTGAGTTGTCACATCGAAATCAAAAGGAAAAATGACTATTTTAGGACTGCCTTTTGTTTCGTTTGTCATTTTATCCAGTTTCTTAAATGCACACATTTTAATTTGGTCATTTTTGATTCCTGTTTGAAATGCAATGTGTATAATGCAAAAAACGTCTAATGATATAAAATGCACATCTTTCTTTTAGTGACCCGTACATGTTGACTGAGAGATTGGCCGAGTGAATGTTTCCTGGGGTTTGATGTACGAGTGCATCAGTGACAGTGGTTTTTTAAAGAAACAAATGTAAATAATGTGCTAAATACAGTCGCGTCATGCACGTTCCGATGCTGATCGTTATGTGAAATGAATGAAGCGAGAACAGTACATTTATCATCTGGATTCATGCACGTCTTTTTTTTGTTGTTGTTGCATAAAGGGCATTTAGAGACTTTGATCTTACAGTATGTGGTTTAATCACAATAGAGACACTTAAAGAGACACAGATGAGACTTAAATCAGTTTAATCGGATTCCAATAGTAGGAAATCAAATCAAATGTCATATCAAACCAGAAGTACAACCTCTTAGTATTATCCTCTGCTAGTTTCTCCAAATGTTATTTATAAAAAAAAATTAAAAAAAATCACTGTATTGTAAATTTCAGAAATAAAGTGACTACTAAAAAGATTGTGCCTCAGAAATTACCTTTAAAATATTCCATGCATCTAGCAGCTATGCAAATCTAGTATTCAGCGATTGTAAACCAGCAATAACACAACTTCCAGGTACATTCAAGCACGTTCCTGTACCTCCAGATACATCCTTTAGATACATTTCTGATCAGTCTCTTTAAAACACGTTCAAAGTGCCACAATTACCCTTCAAATACCAAAAACAAAAGTGCTACGTGTCATTTTAGCAATCTGATTGACTGGTCTTTTAGTTAGGAGACTTTTAATGTCTAGTCTGTGACGTGCTTCCTCTGATTGGTGGATTCTGCTCGGCTAAAGCACCAAGCGAGGTTTTATTTGTTGAGGTACGCATCCAGCCAGAGTTCTCCTGATTTTTCCAGAGACCTGGGAGAAGAGTCAATGACACAGTTAGCGGTAAAGGTTCTAAAAGTGAATGCATGCGAAATATGAATAGGTCTATTGAGAATTATGAATCATATAGACACTGAATAATCCCAGATGGATAAAATCAGCTCCCACTGTGGAGGTTTTCCTGGTTTTTAAATCTCCCGTTGTGTGTTTGGGGTTAAATTGAGTCAAATTGGTTTCCAAAATGTGCAAAATAAAACAAGACAACAAAAAAAAATACAATAAAAACGTGTGATTTTAATACATTGGTAAATTAATAAGATTAATAAATAATAGAAATATTGTTTATTCTTAGTTTGTGTTAACTAATGCAGTTAACTGATGGTAACTAATGCACCTTATTGTGAAGTGTTACCAAAAAAAAAAAAAAAGTATTTCTTGAAAAAAATAAAGTATATATGTTTCATGACAATGATAGTGAATGATAGTCATTGTGTGCACACTAACTAAAGTATACGGTAAGCATAAATCATGTCTTGTATTATTTGCACTTAGTATTTACTGCTATTTGTAGCTTTTTCTCAAACCCTAGTGAGAGTAAAACGGGTTTCTCACACTTTTTTCCCACCAAATTGTAAGAAATAGTAAACAGCTGAACCAGTATTTCAAGCTGTTTGAAATCAAGCTGACCCCAATCACAACAGACGGTATATAGGAATGGAGCAAGCTGCACATCATACCTGACAATGTCTGCAAACGCCCCATACAAGCTCTTCTCTTGGTACTTGACTCCGTATTTGGCACACAGCGCTCGCACGCGCGGAGCGGCCCGCCAGTAATTGTGCCGAGGCATCATGGGAAAGAGACTGGGACGAGAACAAGGAACAGCTGTGAAATGCAAAGACGAACTAAAGCCATTTTTGCTCTGAAACTACTTCAGTTTTTCTTACTGGTGCTCGATCTGAAAGTTGAGGTGTCCACTGAACCAGTCGTTGAAGGAGGATTGCTCGATGTTACAGGTTGCGACCAGCTAAATGACAGTAACACAGAGTTAGCATGCTAGAAAGACCTGAAACGCAGCGCTGCTGTGACAGCTCAGGGTGTACCTGCATGCTAAGCCAGTCTTGGTGTTTCTCGTAGTCGATGTCCATGGGGATATGGCTCATCTGGGTCACCCACACAAACCAGTGACTCTCCAGGAATCTGTGGCCCACAACAACACATTCACTCCACAGTCACGCATTATATTTAAAGCTGTAAAAATCCAAATAAAAGTTAGAATATATGTCTATTGTGTATATTTATTATGCATATATAAATAAACACACATACAGTATATTCTGAAAATATTTAAATTCATATCATATATAAATATATTTAATATATAAAGTGACATTTATTTTTAAATATATATATATATATATATATATATATATATATATATGCATGTTTGTGTATTTATTTATGCACAATAAATATACACAGTGCACACACACACACACACCAAATGTTTTATTTTGACAGCTCTAAATCTAACACAAAATATAAATTGTAACATCGCACAATGTCTAAACTAAAATCCACATAAATAGTGGGCTATAATTTCAATAATAAAAGATATGTTGTATAATTTTTTGTAGAGCAATAGTGGTTAACTAAGTTTACTTGTAACCAAATAATATTGATAATTAGATTATCCTCCATCTATAATAACTAGGGATGCACTATATTATCGGACTGATATCGGAATCGGCAATGTGGGCTTTAATAATCGGCATCCTAATGCCATTTCTAATATGGTAGGGGGCGCTGTTGGCCTGCTTCTAATTAAATTAACAGTAAAATACTCTTCACAAATAAAATTTAGCCTGTTTCTGATTTAAAAAAGCTGTAACTGAAGTCATAAAATAATGAGTTTGTTTTGATTTAAAGGTCAGACAAATGACAAACATGACACCTGTATATTAAATCATTTTAAATATATGGATTGATTCATCAATGTATAATATGTTTTCATTTTTCAATGAATCATAAGCTCTAATTCAGCGCTTCATAAGATTTTCAGAGTTTTATTTTAACCAATAAGTTCTTGTTAAAAACTAATGCTTATAATTCTTCCAAATAAAAAGAAAATATATCGGTATCGGTATCGGCATCAGTATCGGCATATCAAATATCGGCAAAAAATCTACTATCGTGCATCCATACCAATAATGTTACTGATAGTAATCATGATATTTATTTATGTATTTATGTATGCATTAATATTTATTTACGATAACTGACTTAACTTTTAGCATGGTACTAAAAAATAACATGATATCTGCCCTATTATGCAGTAAAGACCAGGGTTGGAACTAAACTTTGCAGTCTGTTTGAAAAATCTGTCATATTAGGATCCTTTACGATAAAAAAAAAAAAATGGAAAAATAGACCAAATTTAGGAAAATGGAAAACAACTCAAAATGAAGAGGTTCTATTAAAGGTGTCTGTGGGATACGGCAATCACTAAAGATCCTCTTGAAAGTAATAAACTCAAATATAACTTTATAAAACCAAAGAAAAGAGAACAGAGGAACTGTTATCTAACTATATTTCAAGGAAAATTAGATCAGTGCTGCTGTGTTTTGATTGGTCCAGGGCGAGTGGGCGGAGCTTGTAGCAATGATCAGAAGGACACGCCCACCTCTCTATCACTAAAAGAGCATTGTGTAAACCGTAAAATATATCAGCACTGAAAGATTATTTTCATATACTAAGGTATATCCAAAAACACTACGGTAAATGTTTGAAGCAGGAGTAGTAAACGAAGATGTTTGTACCTTACGATATTAAACAGAAGCACCGCCCAAAACACACTGTAGAACTGCGTGTAACACAGGAAGTAGCGAACGTAGTAACTTATACACCACAAGAGGTCCTAAAGCAGATAAGAACAGACGAGATAAGATAAGGGCAGAGAAAGTGCTGTAAAACCACATTCAGCTGCATAAACATGGTAAAAGACTCAAAGCAATCATGGTAACCTACCACCCAAAGACCATGTGTGATCATATTCTGAAAGATCTGGAACTGGAAATACACCGGAATGAGCAGAGGAGGTCCAACTGAGAAATAACAGAGGAAGAAAATGATGAATATCAAGCCTGGCTGATGCTTTCTATCATAACTAATCCTACAGAGCAGATAATAGACATGATAACGTGCTAAATTGGACTCTTGATAATAATGGAACACATTATTAATACAAACTTACAAACTTCAGTTTATCCAGTAGGACTTTATTTGAATCTTATTTATTATTATAAGGATTCTTTGTGATCCAAATTATGATATTAACTCCAGTAGAAATCTTGTAAGCATTCCTTACTGAAGAAGAAGTACTTGTGCTGATGGTTGTAGGGCAGATTCTTGATCTTTTTAATGCCGTACTGTAGTAAAGACAGACAGAAAGTGTCCGATCAGATGTGATGGAGTATTTTCTTCACGTATGTGTCGTGCGGAGGGTGTGTTTGTACCTCCACAGGCTGCACGTTTCCCACCACAAACGCATTGAGCATGTTGACGTCTGGGTCCTTTTTGAAAATGTTGGGTTTAGCGTGATGCTGGAAGTGGCGATGGTTCCACCAGCCCGCAGACGCTCCCTGAAGGAGGACACGTAAAAACACAAACACATCACACACACGAATACACTAGCAGCAACTTTCATGAACGTACAAACAGCGCTTTTCATGCAAAAGCACACGGTAGACTCAAGTTTGTTGTTAGCATGATGCTAAGCTAACAATGTGACACTCTACTAAGCAGCACAAACATAAAAAGCTTAAAGCTGTTTTTGGAGTGAATTATTTGCACATATTTATCTTAGGGAATATTCAATATAACTGTTTACATCACAGTTGTCTTGTAGTTGCAGTTGTAATCAAAATAATGCACGGTTTTGTGTATATTAGAGGGGATAAAGCACATGTCGTACAAATTTGAAATATACATGCTGGATAAAGTTGAGCTATGATCACATTACCTACATCTGCTAGATTAGATTGCACTTTTTAACTATATTAAAACTTTGTAAATTAGCCTCTGCTAACTGTAGTATGCACCTAACTCATCGAATTTCCTCAAAAGGCCTTCACTGACTGTTAAAAATGGTAAAAGTCGTTATAAACGGATGTCTGTGACTTGTCTTTTTCCTTGTGAAGTTTGACTTTCAAAAAATAGTTATTTTTATTCATTTGTCTTTGATGTGCAGCTTTTCCAGTATTTTGTGGCAAGGTTTCAAAACGAAAAAAAACTCCAAACCCTGCATTCTTTTCCAAGTGGATACTATTGTTTGATATTTTCCATTTAAAAAAACATCGCTATAAACATATCTTTTCCTCTGTGGTTTTTTGTGGTCTTAAGATGGTTTTAAGATGCTGTAGGAAGCCCGACTTTCTATTTGCATGCTATTGTTTAACATTTCACGGTGTTGCTTTTTAGAAACAATCGTTATAAATGGATGCTTTTAATCCACAGATTTTCGTCTCACACCACGTTTAAGATGCTGTGTGAAGTTCGACTTTTAAAGCAATGTCTAAAATCCTGTCCTCTATTCTAGCTGGATACCTATGTTGAAGGTTTCAGATTTTTGCGTTTAAAAATATGCAAAAGGTCAATGTCAATGGATGTGATTGACTCACGCAAATGTAAAAAACTGTGTCCATTTTTGCTTTTAAGACTAATTTCTGAACTAAATATGCAAATGTCATGAAGGACCGAACCTCTGTTATTGTTTTATTATAATTACCGGCATTTGATTTGCTTTACCTCAATGAAAATGGAAAACGTAAAAACAAAAAACAATATCTGACCTCAAACCAACCGACTGAAAATAATCTACAGCTAAGGTGATGAGTTGTATTCCTGGAAGCATCTTTAATCATTTTTAGTGAAGACTGGGCAGGATATGCTGGTACCTTCAGGTGTCCGATGACAAATTTGTGCAGTAAGTGATCCCATCGAGAGTTTTTAAACACGGACAGATGACCGAAGTCATGCTGCAACCATCCAGCCTGCGACTACGGACAATCAAAACAAACAAAAACATTTACATTATTGATTTTCATATCAAGACGTTTCCACAAGAAAACTCCTTGTTGACCAGCTAACGCTAGCACACCAGCATCCAAAACACAACTGAGTTGACTGAGGCACTTAAACTGCGTCTATTTATTTATTTATTTTTTTTATGATCTTTCATGCAGTGTGTTACAAACGAAAACATCCTACAAAGTTTTAAATCTGAAAGTGCACCATGTATAAAGTTATTGTCTCACAAAAAGAAAGAGTCGACTCTGATTCCCAAGTCATTAAAACATTACCAATGTACCACTTACTTGCTGGTCTTTTCGCATTGGTCTGAATAAAAATGCAAATTCATTCTTTACCTCTAGGTGCTGCTTTTGGAGTGTTAAAAGCTCACAAACACTGCTTTAAAGACTGCTTTAAATTGTTTGTAAACGCATTATAAATGCATTGCTGAAACATGTTAAAAAGACTGTGAACTATATAATACTTAATGATACAGTTATACCGTTAATCAGGGTTTATTGGGGGCCTTAATCGAAGCTCAGTGACGCAATGGGGCCACCGAGCACTGCCTCTCCGGTGAAACTATAGAGCTGTGTGGGACTTGAAGCAGGACTGACACACAGGCAGTTTTGCCGTGAGTGGGCGTGATTTCAGCGCTGCGAGCAGACACGCCCCCAGCGTTTTGATACTTTGTTTTATTTACTTCACTTTTTTTTTTATATTCAAATTTGGCTAGGTGGTTAAGTTGTGACAAACTCACATTTACACACATTTAATATTGACTTTATACAGACTTTAAATGAAATCGACCAATCACTGGAGGGGGCTGGAAAAATAATCGTTAACCAAATCAATTGGGAGTCGTTGAACAAATAAGGTAAAAAAAAATGCATATTATACAATAAAATTTTTATTTGTTTTTGACCTTTGAGACTCCTAAAACCAAAAAATGAACCTTTCATGACTCATAAGATACCTGTGCGGTGGCCAGTATAACAGCAACGATGGCCGTGTTGATCCAGCCGGTTCCAAAGTAACACAACATCATCAGGGCGATGGCTTCCAGCAGCAGGATGTGACCCAGATGCAGGATGAAAAACAGGGGCTGGGTTTTGAAACACCCCTCAGCCTCCAGACGCTCACGAAGAGCTCGGAAATCCTCCACAAGAGCACTCTGAGAGTAAACCAAGGAAATATGTTAACAAATACTCTCCTCAATGGACGTGTTCACACTAAGAAGGGAGAGGTAATCACAATTAAATCCAGGGGCGAATCGACTTTGTTGACCTGATTTTTTAGACAGTAGCTGAATTTAAGTATGTGACTCATGTCTTCAGGCAAAGATTAATCGGAGCGGTGCATTGCTTTTTGTGCTTTGATGTCACACTTAAGTCAACAAGCTGTAATTAGGGTGTCATTCTGTGATGTGAAGGTTATGATCCAGAGCTGCAGTACAGTTTGCACTAGGGCTGGGTGGCATAGTTCAACACTGTATCGTTCTGTATCGATAATCATACAAATATACATTAAAACAATTATTTTTGGTTTTAACAGTCAAACACAAAACAAAAATGAAGTACCTCAATTGTAATGTTTTATATGCAGGTTAAATAAACAAACTCTCCACATTGAGATGCCATATTTCTCTAATATTTTGAATGAACAACGTGGGCAAGACTGACAAAACAAGTGCAACAAGGTCACTTATTTCATCATCACCGCATCTCGTGCGCCAAGGAGGACGCACACCTGACAACTGATTGTACAATTTTTGGATTCAGATGCTAATGTTTACTTTAAATTCGACTAATATTCATTCTTTTTATTAACAATCTGTCAATTCAGCATCCGTTTGTGTTTGTGTGTGCTGTCTGCGTCGCTCCTATCATGTGTCTATATCGTGTACTATATCAAATATATTTTTTATTGAAGGTGTATCATCAATAAATACTGATACCGTTATCGCCCAGGCCTAGTTTGAACTGATCTGAGTTCAGAATTTGAATTTAAAGGGAACAGAAATAATTCTGCTCAATTTTATGACTTTTTATTTTGCAATTCTTCACAAAAAATGCAAATTCAAGATAATTCAAAGTTATATGCTGTAAGTTTATCAAATTGCAATTTTAGAGAAGAGAAGTTTGACTTGGCTTATTTAAAGGTGTTAAAAAAGCTAAATATGTCTTGGGAGTTTGAAGGCCTTACAGAAACGCAGATGTAATCAATTCCCAGAATGCAGTTGACTGAGGTGTCAAAGTAGTTTTTTTAAATCCACCACACACAGGTTTTATTCATCTATTAGGCTTCAGTACTCACGTTTTTCTGGCGGTCAAGACTGGGTTCAGATGCCTCAAGCTCCCCGATTAACAGCGGCTTCATGTATTTCCTCACCAGCTGAAGGTTTGGATGAAACGCATTGAATGCGTCCTGTCACAACAGATTCGACATTGATGATTGTTAGTTTAGTCTTATCTGAAACAATTACAACACGGAAACACACAAAAGCCACCAACACATGCCTAAAATACCCCAAAATGCTGTCTAGTTTGTCATATTTGAATATGAATGCAAAGTAACATAAGATTTGCAAGATCACATTAACATAGCACTTTTTGCATCATGCCTACAAATGATGGTTTTGACCATGAAATTGCTAGAGTTCATCTGCCCATTATGTATGGAAGAATATATGCTTTCAAAGAATTGTGAGATATAATGTCAGAATTCTTTTTTTTCTCAAAATTTTATTTTACAATTACAAATTATAAACTGCTTAATGTTGATTAACATCTCACAATTGGGATTATATCTCATCATTTTAACTTTTGGGGGGAATTTTATTTATTTAGCATTTTAACCAGATGGCTATCAGTCTATTGAGTATTAGTTTTACAACAAAAAGATGATAATGAATGATTTTACCACATTATTTTGAGAATAGAGGAAATATTGTGCCTAGGATGCTAACTTTCTAGATCATGAGACACAGGCATTTTTTTTTGCAGTAATATGATGTATATAAAATTTCTTGCAGAGTGTTTTACCGTGGCATCTTCTCCAGCATAGTGTCCGATGATCCTCAGCCCTCCGGGGTGTCTCTTCACCCACTGGCTCACATTATAAACCTTCCTTTCCACCACGATCCACTGATCTCCAGACTTAGTATGTTTCTGCACCTCCTCCCAGGTGTACGTGCTGAACCTCCCATTGGTACCGGCGATCCGATCCGTCTGCTGTCCACCGCCGCCCATCGCTGATCAAACTCTAACTGCCTGCTGCTGACTTTGCACTGTAAGGCCAAGCAATTCAATGAAATATTTCATATGGTTTATCAAAATGTCTAAGGTCAGTGTGACTCACTTGACAATACATGCAACAAATTGTATTTAATGTTGACTTCTGGCATTAATTGTGCACTGTTTCATTTTCAAAAAGGTGCTATGTAATTTCATTTCAAGTCTATATTTTTTTGTAAAAAACAGTAATTTTTAAAGCAGAATTCCCAAAATTTATGCCCATAAAGCTGTCAAGGTAGGGAGCTCACTGTCTTAAGAGACAAAGCTCATTTTTCAGTTGTGAAGTGCTGAACAACTCCATTTTGTACAAGTCAAAAAAATAAATAAATTAAGTAATCTTACAGAATCAACCTGAAAACATTAGGGTACACCAATCAAAGTCATTTTAGGATCAGGCCAGGCTGAAATAACACCGTTTCCCCCTTTTATAGTGCACTGAAATGCAACCCTTGTCTTTGTTTAGGAATGAGAGACAATGAAGAATCACATAATCTCATTAATTATGTACAGTAAAGGAAACCCGAAGGGTCGTGCTGAAATACATGTAACTGAAAGATTTAGCTTACTTCCTTATTTTTGCGTTAGTGACATCTGTTAATGTTTGGGTTTTTTCCTCTTTGCATGACAAAGTAACATGCAAACAAAGCAGGAGCAAAAGCATTGCCAAAAAAACAACTCTCGACTCCTCAGAACTGCCTATTTGAACATTTCAACTAAATAAACTGGTAAATATTACATTGCAAGCAAAAAAAAAAATATTTTCTTTTCATTAAAGAAAAAGAAAGCATGATGTCAATGCATCCATGATGTTACATAACATGAAAAGAAAGATACAATCAAATGTACTTTTTCAATTATTCACTCACCCTCTATGCAGACACTTCACACACTCTTACGGTTTGTGTGTGATGATAAAGAGAAGCGGATGAGAGGCTCATTCTATCTTATACACTTACTCTTCATCACTTGGACTTCTGCTGAATTCCGAACAGATCATTCGAGCGCCACCGGCCAATCAGCGCGCGACTCTGCGCCAGTCTCGCGGACGAGCAGCCAATCGGAAGAGAGAGAGAACTTTGGAAGGGAGGGGAGAGCGCGGAGATAAAGAAGAGTTACTCAGGTTCGAGTCTCACATTAGCACATCCAGCCGGCAAAGTGCAGTCATGCTGAAACAATATCAGTCATCTCAACAGAAATAGAGTGCAAAACTGCTACATTTTCAAGTCAGTTAGCTTAGCATATGCAATAAAGCACAGAAGGAGATGCACTTCACTCTAGAAAAGGCTTACTGTAAATATGTTTCTCATTTTAAATGCCCTTTTAGATAGGGTTTGTCTGTGTGTGCAAAATAACAACAACAACTATACATTAGGCTATAGTAAATTTGACCAGTTGCAATTCAAATATGAATTCTCCATGCACATTATTTAGTACAGTTCCAGCACTTCACGTGATATAGGCACAGACTGGTGACTGATCTGACTGAAAAAAGAAGAAGAAGAACTTTGGACCTTTCCATGCAAAAGAAAACACTGCAGACTTATACTAAACCGTTTTATTTTCTACAGCTGCACCCTTCACAAATTGTATTCGCGAGTTGCATTAACATCTGAATGATTTATTATCTGATAAAGCTTACAGTAAAATGAGATAAGATAATTACATGCTCACACATGCTAATTTGCTAAGATACAATTTCCTATTAATTCATGTCTTTTTTTTTTATAGAATTTTAGCAGACTTACATTTTCCAGCTATTTGAAAATGAAAAATAAAAAATCTTTCTATACCTGTAAAAGTAATTAATTGTAGTTTATGTAGCCATATCTGTGCATTTAAATACAAATAGCTTTCTTTTCTCATCTATTCAGTAAACTTGTATGTTTTTAGGCGATACATGAATGTCATCTTGACCTGAAACGTTTCAAAAGCGCTGCAACACCTTTGTCCTTCATCAGGGTTGTCAAAGAAAGGACATCTTATAAAACTTATCAGCTTGGCTCATGAAAATTAATTAGATTAGTAATCCTAATCAATTGAAGACTTCTTTTTTCTTTTTTAAAATAGTTTCAACATTGCTTTTATTGGTCCTAAATGCAACATCATAAAAAGAGTTGTAATGGTTACAGCCATGGCCTTCACAAAATCATATAATCACGTGGGCAGAAGAAAGATATTTAGTGCAATTGTTCACTTTTAGTAAGTGTCTACCCATTTAAAACACAACAAAAGTGACTTTTTTGATGTTGAATCACAAGTTTACAAAGTAGTTTACATCACAGTTTCTAATGAATTGATCAGGAACTACCAACTTTGAGCTCCAGCGAGTTGCATGGAAATCAGTTTTCCAAAACTTACATTGTCAGCCAAAGAAACTCCCTTGATCCCTAATAGATGAAACTTTAAATAAAGTTGATCCAACCCTATAAAAATCAACCTCTTGGTGTCTCATGTTTAATAATGCATAAATGAATATTAAAATGTCAAATGAGAATTGCCATCTCAAGCTAGTAATCTTAAAGGCAGCTGGTCTAGACTGATTTCTGAGCTGAATGTCAGCACTTGATCACTCAGCATCAGGTTCAGAGTCTATGAAGTGAACTGACCACTAGAGGGGTTTGTGCTGCTCTGACACCGTGGAACATCAAGACTGAACTTTGATGCATTACAACAACAGTTCAGCAGAAAAACACCTATATAGGGCAGAGTGATTTAGACAGTACGTGCAGCACCTCAAATCGTAATATGGAGACTCTCATCTCTAAAACAAGAAATGTATTCTGACTTCATAATGACTTCATCAATAATCCAATAACAAACATTATATAATGCTTTAAGGGTCAATAGTTCATATATAGCATGTTCAGTTTTGAAAAGGCCATGTTGCTGGTATATTTCAATTTCCATTGAAATTTACAGTAGTTATGAATTTCAGTGCAGAACCGCTAAGAGAGTATCATTTCACTATAATTAGCAGTTCAGCCTCCGTCTATCTGTACTTACAGCGCTACCTTTAAAGTACTACACATTTGATTGTTTATTTATTTTGTGTAGATATTATGCACAATCTGAGCAGCACAGAAAGTCGCAGTTAATTTGCTGACACCAGCAATTTTGTGTTTATTTATTGCACCAAATTTCTTCACTTTTCATACTAATTCATAATAGCAAATCTACATTATATAAAGCATGACAGAAACATTTTTTTATTTTTTTAATTTAAAAAAATATTTTTGTTTATATGTAAATAGATGTTAACAATAGACTATACATGTCAATTATAGTACAACAATTATATGTAATTTAATGTCATAAGTGTCAATTTTTCATCTGAAAGCTGAATAAATAAGCTTTACGATGGGACAATATTTGGCCGTGATAAAATAATTTCTGAAGGTACAAAGAAAAATCTAAATACTGAGCAAATCTCATTTAAAGTTGTTCAGATTCTTAGCAATGATGATTACCAATTATAAAAAAAAAAAAAAAAAAAAAAAAAAGTTTTGATATAATGTATTTAATTTAGGAAATTCACAAAATATGTTAATGGAACATGATGTTTACTTAATATCCTAATGATATTTGGCATAAAAAGATTTAGAATTCTGATCCATCTAACCTACATTTGGCTATTAGTAATATACCTGTGAAAGATTGGCATGACATATATCCATTTATTTTTATTTTTGAAAATCCATTTAGTTCATTTTTTTAAATATATGTAAACGATAGAATATACACGTACATAAATACAACAATTAACATACATGTATTTTGATATAGGCTACTAAATATTAGTTATTATAATTATATTGTAATTATAACTAATTAAAACCTTTAGTTTTTTAAAGTAGCACGTTTAATATCATTAAATATAAGAAATATATCATACAACCTATTTATTTATATAATTTTGTTTATCATATAGCCTACGTTTCCCCGTTGCATAACGTGAACTTGGAATAGAGGAATTTGACCGCGTCTCACTCTCTCCCCTCGAACCACGTGACAATCGTGTGTAACTCTCATGTCCCTGTTTCGGTTGCTAGGGGAGAGAGACGGACCATGGCAACGCTTTACGCAAACTCCACACTCCAGAGAAAGAGAGAGAGAAACGCGAGACGGCACTGAACGCACAACGTTGGAAAGAAACACAGACATCGAGTCGAGCGCTTTGTGGAAACTTTAAACCGACGTCTCAGAGGATTTTCGTCTGATTTAGGACCACGCACACGGAGTTACAGTTTGCTAACATCAGTTCGGTTCACATTGCCGCCGGCCAGGTCAAAGCGAGACCGGGATCCACAGACCGGGCAACCGGACCAGAGCTGTGTGTGTCGGCAGAGAGACGCTCAGCACCAGGGTTCACACAAACAGACCGAAACGTTTAGTTTGTGACTGTAATGTGAGTCAATTAATGATTTTAACAAACTGTATACTTTAAAATAGTTGAATAAATAACCAATTAGTTATGAAAACGGTACTTATGTGTAAACATTGGCAGCTACTTTGATGACACTCATCTGTTAACTTTGAGTTTACATTACAGAGACAAAATTAAGCTTTCTCCCTGTTACAGTTATACTTATTTTTACAACTACTACTACTACTATTACTACTACTATTACTATTATTACTATTACTATTATTATTATAGTCTGTTTTATAATATATAGTTTTATAAAGAGTATTGAGGCAATCCACGCAAACACTCAGAATATGGCTCCTTGCTGGTATCACTGCCGTGTTTGCTGACGTTGGACCTCGTTGTACTCGGACTGAGGGGAAGCCGCCTGTAGTCAGAGCACCATGTGTCGCTGTGCTGGCTCTGTCACTGCCGGGTCAATCCTACTGAGTGAAACTGACACGGGGAGGGGGGGCCAGCCCCACAGACCGCCTCACCCTCTTACCCCGTCCTGAAACACACTCTCACGACACACACAGACAAGCCGGGCTAGCCGGCCGAAGGTATGGGCAACTCGTCCCGAAAAGAGGCCCAGGACGAAGGAGGAGAGGAAAAGGAGAAGAAGGTTAAAGAGAAGGGAGATGAAGGCGAGGAGGAGGAGGAGGAGGAAGCGGCTGAGAAAGAAGAAGAAGAGGAGGTCGTGGATTACGAGGAGCTGCCGCTCGGGGTTGACGAGCTCTTGGCGAGCGGAGATCCGGTGTTGGATCTGAGCTACTACAAGTTCCGTCGCCTTCCTCGACAAGTCCTGGATCTGGAGTACCTGGAGAAGCTCTACGTCTGTGCGAACCGTCTCCGTGACATTCCTAAGGGTATCACGCGGCTGCAGAGTTTGCGTACCCTGGCACTCGACTTCAATAAGCTCGAAGACGTTCCTCTCTCGGTGTGCCAGTTGAATAATCTCACGTGTCTCTACCTGGGAAGCAACCGGCTGATGAGCCTCCCACCGGAAGTGAGGAACCTGCAGAACTTGCGTTGCCTCTGGGTAGAGAGCAACTACTTCCAGCGGTTCCCCAAGCAGCTGTACGACCTTCCCAATTTGCGCTCACTGCAGATCGGGGACAACCGCCTGCGCACCCTTCCTTCGGACCTGTGGCAGATGGAGTCCCTGAGAGGACTCTGGCTGTACGGTAACCGCTTTCAGGAGTTTCCGCGCGTGCTCCTCAAGATGGAGCAGCTGGAGATTCTGGACATGGACCGCAATCGGATATCGGAGTTCCCAAACTTGCATCATCTTCCCGCATTGCGACTTTTCTCCTATGACCACAACCCCGTGAAGGAGCCGCCGCGTGTAGGGGAGGAAGTGCTTATCGTCGGGGAGGGGGCTGAGGAGGTGTTGCAGGCTAGAGACAGAAGGAGAGAGGCAAAAGAACGAGCGGAGAAGGAAGCCGAGGAGGCGGCGGCTGCAGCGGCAGCGGCAGCTAATCCGGTCATTCACGGAATACTCAAGAAACTCCGGATGAGCTCCGCCCTTAACCTGGGAGCTGCTAAGGAGAAGGAAACAAATGAGTCGGCTCCATCAACAACCCCAACTGGGGATGAAAACGGACCACAAAATAATGAAGATGGGGCGGAGTCTGAGAGACAAGGTGTGGCATGTGAGGAGGCGGGGCTTGGTTATGACGACGGCAGTCTGGAGTATGAAAGGGAGGAGCTAATCTGCGAGGGGGAGCTGTATGAAGGCTACGAGGGGGCGGAGTTAGAATATGAGAGAGCAGAAATGGACTACGAATATGAAGGGGAGGAGCAAGAACAACCTTGATACTTGCACCTGTTAGACTACTTATTATATCTGAAACGAATTGCAGTTTGTTTTCATCAGCCAACAGTCATTATTTTTACAATTATTTGCATCTGAAGTGTTACTACAAGGGTTGCAGGTTCAATCCCACGAGTGAACTGGAGAGTAACATTGGGTTATTGGAGCCCAGAAAATGGCACTTAAGTAACCCCAGGATAATTTATGGGGCTATGAAAGCAGGTCGCTCCAATAAATAGCATCTGCTAACATCAACATTAAATTATTTCTGATTGGTTGGAAAGTTGAATGAAAGGTCAAGTAAAAAAAACCAAAAAAAAAAAACCCAGATATTATTTGTTCATTCTCATGTTGTTCAATATTGTGTGAAACTCAAAATAAGATATTTTAATGAACTGTTTTCCCCATACAATGGAAGTCAATGTGGCTCAGAAGCCCCACTGATTTTCATTGTATAGACAAAATACACAAACATTTTAAAGAATATTTTCATTTACGCTCGGTTTAAAGGAATACAGGTTTGGAATTACTTTAGGTTGAGTAAATGATGGCACAAGAAGGTATTTATTGTTGGCCAACCATCAAACACAGGACGCACTTCAATATTTACAGGGTTTAATGATTTAAACTGTGAAGACCTGTGGAACTGCACAACTTTTTCATGCGTCAAAACTACATTACTGTGTGCTGTGTATTTCTAATTAAGAGCAGGGCTCAGGCATTTTTGTTTGTGAGTTTGTGTAAGTGTGTCTGGAACTCTACCCTGACACAAGTGTACTGTTTATAAGAAACTTGATGCTGCAATTGCAGCGATGTGTGTTGGTGAAACCAAATATTCTCTTATTAAATAACCAATGAGTTTGCCAAACATGTTTCAATGATTTATGTCTTGTCGGACTCAGAGATCTTACACCAGTGCTGACTTCTAATAGGTAACATAGCTAGAAAAATTACACGTCACACGTATTTTTCAACCAATAACAAGCCAGACGTTTGTATTTTTAAGTCGTTTACTGAAACAGATACAAAAATGAATCAATACCATTGATATTTACAATGTCAGTCACCACAGAATTTGGACAGTTTTTAAAATATATTTCCAAATTCGAGCCCTAACCAAGAACCTAGAAACGCACATGAAAGCGAAATAAGTTCTGAATAAAGTGAGTTTCCACTGAGAATCCTAGCTGTCTGGCTTTGGAACAACGTTGACGTGATCTGAGACAGATGGGAAGAGCTAGCCAAGTTAGCACTAATAGAAGTAAACGTTCTCTCTTGTCTTAAGCTTACAGGGCTCGATGTGCGAAAGTCCGAGAGGAGGCGTGCAGACAGAAGAGAAACATCAGGGAGTGAATGGGTGCAATCCATAAAAGGCCCGGGTACTTAGTCAGTGATGTTTTGGGAGAAAGACTGAGAAAGAGCAGCGCTTAATGTTTAAATGATGAGGTTTCAGAACAAAGACTGTAATAGATCCAGCAGGTTTGTGGGTTGGGTGATGGTATAAAAATGAAAATAGTGTTTAACACCTAATTAACACTGCAGACGAGCCATGTGATATAATGCAAAGCAAACTAGAGAAGTGCAAAGAGTGTAGACGACTTTATTGATTATGATGGGAATAGATTTATAAAGAATAAGGCTTTTGCCAAGTTCATCACAAAAAAAAAACTGTTGTACAGTATGTATAAAATAACAATCATATGGACCACTCTTCTGCTAATTAAGATGCTTTTTGTATCTTGATGAATGCAGTTCTTGTTTCATATTTATATCTGTTCTATGGAAGAAAGTCATATTATTTCTTAACTCTCTGTGTTCCCAAATGCATACGTTCAAGAATGAAATAATTGTTTTTGATTATAGAGGTCACCTGGAGAAATCACTGCCCTCTAATTAGCATGTTCTTCATTCTTTCCCTCTGATATCGGTCTTATATTTACCTATTTTCCTATTCCAGTCACATCTGCCAACTCTCTCATTCTACTCAAGAAGTGTTTTCATTGCCCTTTCCTCCTCCTTTCCCTTTTCTTCCTTCATCCATCATTGTGCTGTTTAAACTCTCTCTCCATCTCCTGTCACGTCTCATCTCTCCCGAAAGAGGTGTCAAAAGCCATCTGTTAAAATATTTATGTAACGCTGTGAGTCTGTCATTACTGCTGCAAAGAATCTGAAACAAGTGTTTTGGCACAACCTTTGACAGAAAGTCGAGAAAAGCGTGTCCTCGCCCAGATCTTCATGCTAGAAACAACACGACCTATCACGCATAGGCAAATGTGCACGGATCAGGTGTCTTTAAAAAATAGATTTGTCATTCACATCCGCAAACAGCCAAATACTTACAGTATGTTACTGTGACATCTCAGATGAAATGCATGCTCTGAGAAAGGCAAAAGAACTTACGGTTGGCAGATGAGAATAAAGGAATGCTTTGCGTAGTGAATCTTGGCTGTTTCAAAGACACCTGAGCCGTGCACATTTGCGTTTGGTGGGATGGGTTGTGTTGACTCTGGCAGGTAGATCTGCCATTTCTTTCAGCTGTGGAAGACATTGAACAACTGATCAAAAAGTGGTTTGATGGTTGCTGAAATGCTGCTATTTTGAGTTAAACAGACTATGCCTTTCATTAAAACTTACTATTTGTGGTGTTTACTAAAAACTGCTTCAAGAAGACATTCAAACAAACACTTTGAAACATGTATTAAAGGGGCTAGTTCACTCAATAATAAAAGCACCAGGCGTATGCATTGCAGAAGTACTCTTGATAATGGTGGAAGATGTAATTTGGAGGAAAATCATTTTTATTATTATTTGTATAGCTTCTTAAATTTGTCCCACGGATTATTTCACAGATATCTTTACTACGTTTCTTGGCCGGGCAATCTCGGATTTCATCAAAAAATTTGTTGTGTTTCGAAGATGAACAAGGGTCTTAAAGGTTTGGAACGATATTATGGGTTAGTAGTTCACCACAAAAATTTTTTGGTGCAAAACTCGTCCTCCGAGATTTGTTACAGACATGAATACAACCCCAAATATGCCTGACAGACAATAAAAACAACAAAGGACAAGTGAAAAACAGCACATAATACGTCTAAAAATCTGATTGCTCATAATATGCCATCTCAAGGATTAAGTCCCTCTCAAGACATTTTGGCATAGCCGTTAGCCCAGGATCCTCAGGCAGCGAGTATCAAGTATCTGCGGAGTGTTTGAGCGCTCTGACACAGTCCAGGCCTGAAGAGGAGAACATAGTCTCTGTGCTTAATCATTTAGCGGCTTACTGCTAGTTTATGTTAACGCCATTCTCCCAAGGTCAGCTGCATAGCAAGCCGTGAATGAACACTGGATCGCCTCTGAGGCGCTTGAAACTTCATAGGCTTGTTACAGGCACTCACAGTAATATCTCTGTCACTGCCAGATCTCAGCAGAAGTCATCTGGTGTTAGAAATGTAATCCGAGCCATTCTGACAGTGTGTCGGCACGAGAGGAGGGGCCATCATGGTCCAGTGCATATCATTTCACTCATAAGTAGGGCATGTTAGCATGTTGTATATACCAGGTGGTTGGTTTTACACTGCAAAAGTGTAGTTGCTAGGCTAGAAAATCACAATGTTTTTCTAGACACAAACTAGAGTTTCAGATTTACTTAAGAATAGGACTGTGTGGGAATATGCCTACTTCCGTTCTACATATTAGGTGAAAAACTGTACCATGTCTGAATTTGTAGTATTATTCATAAAATGCTAAGTGAAAATGAATGCACATCTAATGAACACTGTATTATCCCACGAGGCCATAATAATAGGATTTGTGCATGACAGTTATAAAATAAGTTGAATAAACAATTGACGCTGCAGCTCACATGACAGGGACAACAAACTCAATTCAAACTACAAACATACTATTTAATGTTTTCAAGTAAATTAAGTAGCTACAGTATTTGTTTTTAAAACATACAGTAGTGTTTGCATGTGCTAAAGTGTTGCCAGGGGGGGTTGCTATGTGGTTGCTGGTGTGCTGCTATAAAGCTATAGGTGGTTGCTTATTGGCTCTCTAAAATTTTGGTTTTATTTTATACCATGCAAATTTGAGGTGTCCTTTATCTCCATATAATGCAATCAAACATTAAATATTAAGTGTTTTATTTTCAAAAGACGTACGAACAAGAGTAATAATAATGCTAGCTTGACTGCTAACGCTCAAACTGCTCAATTTCCTGCAAAATAGCAACACCTCTGCAGCCATCAAACCACTTACAGACGAGCACTCGAGTCACTTTTTCAGTGTTAAGCAATGGCTAAAAAGACCAGTGTTCCTTTATTCAATCAATCCCTATTCTCTCTTTCTTGCAAGGATTATTAAGGATAATGAACGATCTGCCTGTGTGGGAGAGTGAACATTGGCCCTGAGATGAGAGAGAAGCTTATACACACATCAACCTAAGCGGGCACCATAACTGTGACCATATGCCAGCCAGCTGAGCTTTCATTTGGTGCCACTCCTTTCTCGGCATGGCTAGGAACTTGTGTACATAATTTGTGCATATCTGTGTTTATTGGTTTATGCATTGCAATCTGTGCACAAGCGTGGATATTTCTTCTACTCGATCTGCTGAGCACGGTTAAGCAACACTTCCCTGGTCTTGCATTCAGTCTTACTAAAATTATTATGTTGCTCATTAGTCATGCTTGAAATTATTGCTGCTGCTAATTATTCTCAGCTTAATGCATTAAAGTTGAATGTTGCTATGTGTGATGCACCTATAAATTAAAGCAATATAACTTTTTCGGAAAATATCAAAGATCCGGTTAACTTGACAGTATTTTGTTTAATGGAACATTTCAAGTTTACTGTGAAGCTACTGTAGGACTTTAAATCCACTGAGATTAAACCTGTGTGTAAAAGAGAGAGACAAGCAAAGGATGTTATTAACAAGCGTTTAGGTGCGCATGAATACAAGTACACGAGGTGTTTATGTGTGTACCTATAGGTGTCCCGTCCACTGTACCCGCTTTCTCTGTGTCTCTGTATGCCTCCTCTCACCCATTCAGATCTCTGCTGCATCACTGATGATTTGTCACAAAACCTAAACAATAAGGACGAAAACCTCCTTTTATCCAATCAGGATACACTCGTCCCCCCAGCAACCAATCAGAACAGACTCATCCACCCAGCAACCAATCAGAACACACTGAACCTCCAGGTTAAAACCATGTAATGCAGTAGATGTCTATAAGGCACAAACAGTCAGTTCAAATAAATGAGCAATCAGTTTTGCCAGTCAAACCCTAGGAACAGACAAAGAGATAGACAGACATGACTCACTTGTTTTGGTAGTGTGTGAGGAAGTGTTGCGGGTCGGCTGGTGTATGTGAGAGGCTTGTGATGTTGGGGGCGTTCAGGACGAATCCTGACGAGCCCTGTAGAATACAGAACAGCCAGTACACAACACTATTTCAGAAATCCCACACCAAAATATATCAGATTTCCAATCATCTTTTGAGTGGATGACTGTTCAAAGTGTTGTTGAGGTGAGTCGTGGAATCTTTCAATGCTTTTGTGACATTAAATCAGAACTGGCACAGAACAGACTGTCTACCAAATAGTTTTTTCTAGGTAGAAGAGCATTATTTTATTTTTACTTGTAGGAGAAATTAAATGATGATGTCATTTACAGGTTTAGTTCACACTCTTGTTATTACAAACATATACTATTAGAATAAAAGGTACAAAAGCCGTCACTTGTAGAGTACGTTTTCAAAGGTTACTAATATGTTTGTCGTCAATCTGTCGTTACTCCGAAAACAAATGCAGACATGGTGTTACACGCTGTGCTGCGTGATGCAACATGTAGAAAGACAGTATAAGTCATTATAATCAGTAACCACGTCCCCACTGGATGTAATTTGTTTTTGTGTCATAGGGCTGGGACACGGCATCACATTATGGTAAGAGGCGTAACATTTCTGTCACACGCTTGAGGTATCCGGCCAATCAAAACACGCTGAATAGTTGGCCAATCAGAGCACATCTCGATTCTCAGAACAATGATGTTTGTAAAAATCCATGCATTTCAGGAGGCGGGGCTTAGAGGAGAAACAATAATGTACAGTATGTGGAAAATAATGTGTTTTCGGAAACCTTCAACAAATTACGTTACACCAAATACACAAAATGATGTTCTTTTAAGCACTCTTTAATGGTCTAATCTAATATTCCATGTGAGTAACTCAATAAAATGTGTATTAATTGTTCATTTAAATCTATTTGAACAGTCATAACCAAACAAAAAAAAAATGCAGTTTTCACACTATATAGTTTAATTTACCATTGGCCCAATGGACCATCTAGCTGCAGCAGTTCTAGTCTTCTGTCCGCTGTCTTCACTAACACCACCCTTTAGAAAGGCCTGTGGGCAGAACATCCAATAAACCTGTTGTAGTCTTAATTGCAGAGTTTATCTTGTGAGAGATATACTCACTGAACTGGTCAGTGGCCTCTGGGTTTCTCTTGTAAATCCAGTTTCTCGAAGTGCACGGGAGGCAAGTTTTGGTAATGCTTCATTGCCCTAATACACACACACATTAAACAGGCTACAGACCTCATCCTGCTGACGCACATCTTAAAAATTGTAGAGATGTTGATGGACAGAGTAATAGCAGAGAATGAGAGAAACGGAGAGACCACCTGTAGGAAACATCCGGGAAGGAAGTCAGTCCTCATCACACTTTCCTGTGTCCTGCGAGCGTCATCCTGACAACCATCATTACCCAATCAGAGCACAGAGTCAGCATAACATCATAAAAAAAGATTACATTATGTGATTCTCATCGTGAATACAGCATGGACGAGTGCAGTTAAATAACAAATTGACAATGACTTTGCCAACAGACTAAAATTAATAGTTTACACACACAACCATGTTAATATTTTGAGGAAGGAAGGTGTTCAGCTGTAGATCGGCTTCCTTAGTGTATCCACCGTCTTCTATGGGTCCAACTAAAACACAAACGCACTGATCTGAAACACCTAGAATGCATCATCAATACACAAAGAGCCATTATTTTAATACCATACCACTTACCATAAACTCTGAGGCGGTGAGGAATGTGAGTGCCTTTATATTCAGTCTGACAGGACTCTGCTTTCTAAGAGACAGAGAGAGAGAAGATAAAAGCACAATGAGGCCAGGGTGAAGTGACATGGCACATTGCCCTTGAAACCTGCTGCGTTTCTATGTATGTGTCTTTGGCTCTCACAGGTCTTGGCTGAGCTTGGAGCTGCAAATATCCGCTCTCTCTGCGTCTGGACCCCGAGCAGGCCAAAGGCTCCGTCCCATCGTGCAGAACCAGACGCTGGTAATCACGCTTAGTTTGAGACTCAAAACTGTCCAACAGTGAGAGACTAAGAGAAAAGGAAAAGTATATGTGTCTAGAATGATTTAGCGGGGAGCAGAAAGGCTTTGGAATGTACAGTGTGTGTGTTTTCAAACACACACACACACACACAATCTGGGTCTTACCCAAACTGTGGATTATCAAAGCGGTCCAGGCTGGAGCTGTAGTACAGAACAGGACGGTGGTTGGCAGAGTAACCCGTCCCAAAATGATGACCTAGACATGACTGGAATAAGTCCTTACCTGGATAAAAGAGGACAGAACTCATGACAGATTCTACATCCTATATTCCACAGCTTTACAGGATATCTATAGTTGAAATAATGATAACATTTTGGCCAATAATTATTTTTTGCTGACTATTTTTAATACTGTATTTGTAATAAATATCGACTTATAAGGTCACCCAAAATGCTGTAGTATGCTGCAATTTTTTTCCCTGTAGAATACATAGAATACAGAATTTTCTATACAGTAGTTTATATTTTTATTTAAATAATAAAGTACCATATTCATCATAAATGAAATCCATATGACATAAAAATGCTATATATGAATAAAAATTATTAATGTAGGCCAGACTAGATGTTTACAACAAAGAGGTTGCATGAAGATTCTTCACAAAATCCATCTCTGCATTTCACTTACAAGCATGAAACCAGACTAAAGCAGGGAAAATAAAGACAAAATATTCTTGTAAAATAAGCAATCAAAAACATTATAATGTGTGGTAGAAAAGACGGATGGCTGTTTATGTTTCAAACTGTGGCATAGAAAAAAATGATCTGATCTTGTCTGGCTTCAGTAACAGTCTGATCATACCAATGTCCATAATCATAAAAAACCAAAGTATAGCTTGATTAATCTAAGTTTACTCACTGTAAGACTGTCTGTAGGAGGTGCAGTATTGGTCGAGGCCGATGTTAGTCGGACGCCCCCCTGGTCTGCCCGGTCCAACCAAAGGTTTGACTGCACCCAAGGGCCCAACCATTTGTGACTGTGACTAACTTAACAAATACAGAACCGTAACAACTGCACACACACACACACACACACACACACACACACAATGACAAATGTATGGTTGAAGTGATGTTTTATTTCAAGTAGCCTACCATACACAATGGAAGAATCACAGTTTTATATAAACAAACATTTTCCAATACAGTCTCTGACTAGGGTCACACTAACACTAATCCACGTTACTGAAAATAAAACATTTTAAGCCATTTATTTACTTGTTTGCCTAAACAGCGTCATTTAAAAGCGCACTTGATGGGTATTTGACACTTGAAACAACAAAATATTTATACTGATATCATTGTTATTTTTGATTATTTTATATAATGATTTTATTAACTTAATAACACTTCAATCATAAACGTTTTTCCAGTACCTGTCGCCTCTCCGCGCAGTAAACCACACACCTGTGCGCGCCGTGAGTTGCTCTTTTATCCTCGCGCTCGTTACCCGGTAACCGTTACCAAGACAATGGCAGCGCGAGCTTGTCAAGTCACGTGACAAGACGCGGGAAGGCGAGGTTACGGCTTTACAGTACATCACACTACTGTTCATCAAGAAGTTTAAGTAATATTCACGTACAAACTTTACCTGGTGGAGAGTAAAAGATATGAGAAGTACAAAGAGAGATTTTCAAAGGGCCTATACAAATACATACCCTTACGAAAATGAACTTACTACTAATAAAACCAGGGAACATGGTTACTAAGCCAAGGTAACCACAAATTAACCAGGGTTTTGCTATCAAGCATCGTCACTTTAACAGATGTAGAGACTTTTTAAAAAGTTAAGTCAGCTCTCAGGAGATTGTGGATGTATGTGTCCACGGGGAGGCGCTGTTGTGCTATTCAAACGAAGCACTGGACGGGCAGCCTTTTCACCTCACGCCCTTTGTTTCACATCACCATCATCATCTTGTTCAATGTCCCATGGTGCACATATGTCTTTATGAAATATTTACAGTGTTGAGAGTGTGCTTATATATTATTATCAGATTCCAGACATACTTAACAACTCTATACAGTCTGTCCGTGTCACAGCTGAAGTCATTTGCATAATCACCATGGCCTCCGCCGTGAGTACAGCCATAACATGTCATGCATTAACATTACTGTTCGCCCTGGAAAGATAAAGTCAAATCCATCATTACAGCGGCTATCAGCACGTCCCCGCTGTCTACCTGTCTCCCACATTAATTCTGTCTCACCTTCACTGACAAGGCGTCGTCGCTCCTATCTAGCAGAGAGCGACTGCGAAATATTGCTCCTGCATGGTGGCCTGTCGCTCTCATGGGAGCTGGGCGAGGGCGTTTATTGAGCAGTGTGTATAAGCATGACTGGCCTTGCGAATAACGGCAACGTTGGGTTTGCTCAAGCGGCGCGGTGATGTGTCCGTGACCAAAAAACTCTCTCCCTTTCCTGCAGTCATCTCCTCAGATGGATTAATCTTTGTGGCATGCGACAGGATACGGAAAGGTGCCCTACACTGGGGGCCGGCGTTGGGTTTTATTAGTGCAGGTAAGATGAGGTAGGTTCAGGTAAGTTATAGAGCTTTTTTACAGTGCCAAGGTAAGTGTTCACCAGCCGGAAGTGATCTGTGGATCTAATCTACACCTGTAAACTCTCAGAAATGTCTGGGTTGATGGACCCTTAGGTTGACGGCCAGCCTAACCACCTCAAAGACAGCATTACTGGCTGTTTGTCAGGGTTCAATGTGAGACTTGGGTGCTTAAATTTTCATAACACCATAAAAAAAATGTCTAAACTATATTATAAACTATATTTTAGGTCAGTAGTATTCTATACCTGTTTGTTAAAACTGTTCCTAAATAACTGTTTGGTCCTTAGTTAATATAAAAGGGACTTTAATATGATCTAATATTAATTTAGAGACTATATAAATATACTTTTAGGAATTCATTTACATTTATAAATATTTATAAAAATTTTTAGGACCATTTAGGTGCAAAAAGTTGATCAAAGGTGATCAAAGAATTAAACCTTAAATAATACTTTTTTCCTTGGACATGTTATTTGTCAACTGCACAGCTGTATTTACTGACAAGTTCAGTGGTTTGAATGCTAATTTGGCCGTCAGTCAGTTAAAACTGATCAAGTGTTTTCTGCAGACAGAACGTCACACTCAGTCAGGAACATTGCGTTCCAATCACTGACCCAGAAGCCGATCTCTTTAGCAAAGACTGGCACGGGTGATTGGCATCTGCCACAAAATGACCACGGCAACAATCTACAGTATCTTTGATATTTTCAATGTCAAAGTAGAAAAATGAGTTGGGATATCAAGACAGCGCCTGCAGTGCCGCAAGATTATTTTCCCTCCTCGAGCCGAATACAGTCGCTCCATTCCAAAAACCTACTGAGCTGTCTAAGGAGTCAGCATTTTAAGGAGTCATAAGTGGGAAAAGTGGCTAATTTTAGCCAAAGGTAGCATTGCATGTATCCTTTATAGAGAAGGCAAGGATAAACTGCAATTGCATTAAAATTACAATTCAATACCTAAAGTAACTATTAAAAAAATACAGTACCTTTTCAATATTTGAGTTCAATAGGATTTCCAAGTATTTGTAATCTTTGTTCCATTATCATAACAACAACTACTCCAAAGCGAACCACTTTTGTGATAGGGTTGCTGCCTAAGAAGTGCTGGTAGGAAGAAGGGTGCCTATGCGGTCAGTTCACTAGGATTTGGATTACTGCGTCAGAATTTCATCCTTATTTCCTAGCCGCAACCACAGATGGTGACTAAAGGTTTGGTTTCGTGATTACTGCTGACAGTCGACTCTAAACTTTTACCCAGAAGCTACATCTCTAATGGAACCGTTCCGTCTTTCACAAAAGCCCTGAAACTGACACCGCTCATCTCAGTCGAGAAAAGAGATGCCCTTTCCAACACCACGTCTCTGTCTGCATCCCTTAGGCGACACCAAATGAGGTCAAATGTAGCCCCTCTTGAAGGAAAAGTGATCTGCATCTTTCACGAAGGAACGCCAGAGTCGGCACCTGTAGAATTATAAAGAAAGATGAAAAATTGGGATAATTTTTTACACCCCTTAGTCCATTTTGGCTGAAATCGACTGTGCTGTTTTTGACTCCAAGGTCCATTTAATGCTCTTTGCAAAGTTAAAACCCTTTCCACAGATTTCACCCTTCAATCAGCACAGAAGAAAGCTTGTATATTCCTCCTGAGCTGACCCTTGAGCGTGAAATAACTACTTTTACACCACTTTTAAAGATGAAAGAAATAATTGATGGCAGCAAATTATCGTGAGGGCTCAAAAGGAATATTTTTCATACCTTTAGCAGTAAATGTGTGCTCTGATCTCTTAATTTTGGGTGCGTTTTGGTTCTCTCTTGGTGTGCTCCAGTAATCGCTAGTTTATATGCAGCTCTGTCATGGTAGATCAGTCATACTTGGTGTGTTTTTTGTACTCGTGTGCGTCAAAAACGGTTCCTCCTGCTTTAAAGATCTCTATTTCTCACATATTCTTTGAACCTGCACTTGACGTTATTAACAGAAGTTGACATGAATAAGTAGCAGTGACCTGCCTGGTGACATGCTATACTAATTATCAGTGCATTCTGTTTACTATTTTTTAGACATCATATTTAATTAGAAAACATTTGTACTTTACCCCAAGACTATTTACCGCCCATCCAACCTATAAAACACCTAATTTCCAGTTAAATTTTAAGCACATGTCAGATTGTGTAAGGGCTCATCTAGGTGTTCTGGTCTCCAATAAAGATCATCTCTTTGTGCTGATCTGATCTGATCTGGATACGGACTGAGGAACAGAATAAGAGAGAGACAGACTAATATTAGCGTGGAGGCCATTCTTTTTAC